>CM053326.1:3144634-3181960 GCA_028583605.1 Dastarcus helophoroides
CAAGCTCCGAAATCGTCAAATTTAACCAAAAGAATAAAATACGCGAAAACGGTTCAACTAAGGGCCTATGTCGTCATAATAAATTCATATTCATTTTTAACAAGGAATCCAAAAATGTAAAAATACATAGGGTGTTCTATTTAAAATAAGAAAGTTGTGTTCATTTCCGGTGCAACCGGAAGGCCACCATATTTGGCAATAATTTTAGGTTGTGGAGAACTTTATTTCGAACAACTTTTATTCGAAACATTTTTCGATATTTTGAACGATACGCCTACCAAAGACCGATTCCCGCTTAGTGAATCACCCTGTATTTTCACGTTTAAACTCGAAACCTCACTTTTTAATCGAAATATCTCTGACTTTATTATCACTGTTCCTCAAATGTTCAATTTTTTGTAATATTTATATTCAAAATTAAACACCAACTTTCGTTTTAAATTGAAAATTTTTAGAGTAAAAGGAAATAGTAGAATATCTGAGTGTAAAGTGGACATTTTTAGATTAAAGTCGGAATTTCTAACAATAAGTAAAAGTAGAAATTTTGTAGCCGAACTTTGAGATTAAAGCTAAAACTCCGATAAAAAATTGTTAAGATAAACCCACAACAAAAAATCGAGTTGGGCCAAACCAGGTGATCTTGGAGGCCATACAATAATTTCATTAGTTTCATTTTATCTCTTTGAAAAAGTGATTAATTTACCTACAATTTGAGTAGAAGCTCCACTCTGCTGGAATATCACATGTTGCCTGCTTAATACATCCATTTTATTTAAAAAAAATATTATCTAAGATGCTTTACAGGAATCCCACATATTTTTCATCATTCAAGCAAACGTCATAAATGAAAGTTCCAAAAATTCTTCATTTTGATCAGTCCGTATCAGGGAAAAATGTCAACAATTGAGAAATAGTTAGTCCACCAAAAATGTAGTTCAGCGCCATCAATTTGTTAGAAAAACCATGTCTCCTCCGCTTGACTTGTCATACACCAAATTTGCCCCTCTTTTAGAAATTTTCTATAAGATACCGCTCTTTTCGTTGCTAAATATGGATCCTTCAGGCGATTATAACAACCAAAACAAATTAAATAAATAAAGATCAGTATAAAAATTGAAATACAGAACTTGTCCCCTGAAACCAAGAAAGATTAAAAAACACAACAAAGGTTGCTCTAACGCGTTTCGACAGCCGAGCTGTCATCTTCAGAGAGAAACTAGGGAAACTAAGGTAACTACTAAAATTAGATTAGTTTCTCTCTGAAATGACAGCTTGGCTGTCGAAGCGCCATAGAGCAACCTTTGTTGTGTTTTCTAATCTTTCTTGGTTTCAGGGGACAAGTTCTGTATTTTAATTTTTGAAGATAACCAAGGACCGGTCCGTTCCATCAAAAAATCAGTATAATTATCTCTTAAAAATTTGTCTAGATCAGGGGTGGCTCTTTTAAAAGAAAATTGCGGCTCTTTAAATTCCCCTAAATAAATAAATAAATAAAAGCTAGAGTGGACAGACACGCAGACACTCATTAAACAAGTGACCTACAGAAGTCGAAATTTCCAAAAATACTTTTCTAGGAATTTTTACGTTTTATTTAAATTTTGACAAAAAGCTATGATTTCAAGAAGTATTTTTCCAAAATCTTTGATTGATTTGGATTAACATTTTGAAAAAACACATGAAATTTTAAATTTCTAGAAAAAGACTAACTTGGGGAGTCAAATTTCTAAGAAATATTTTTCTCATGATTTTTACATTTTTATTTGTAAATTTTCTACAACCTTGATATTTCGTAAAAAAAGTTGCGAGAAAAAAAATTAATTTACAGAAACGGCTAATATCAAAGTTCGAAATAAAAGCTAAAATTTCCGGAAAAAAACAAATTATAACAAAAAAAGATTTCAAAAAAATTGAGAAAAAGAAAGAGACTTCGAAAAAATTGAGAAAAATTAAGAGATATCGAAAAAATTCAGAAAAAGGAAGAGACTTCCAAAAATATCAATTTATCAAAAGTTCTCAACAGAATAGAAAAAAAAAACGTAGAATTTCGATAATAGATTGAAATCGAGGACAAATCGAAAACCGGAAAAAAAGACAATTTTGAATTTCATGAAATATAGAAAAATTTCAAAAAGAGAAATTGTAAAAATTAAATGGAAGCTTAGAAAAAATTGTCGACCTCTAAAAAAGTCAAAGTTTTTCAGTGAAGAAGAAAAAATCTAATTTCAGGTAAAGTTTCAAGGAAAAAGCTCGAAATCTCGATAAAAAATTGCAATTTTCCAGAAAAAGCTAAATTTTCAGAATAAATGTGCAATTTCGAGAACAAGATTAATTAAAAAAAAATTTTCAAATAAATATGAATTTTGAGAAAATTGGTAAAATACTTTCCAAAGAAAATTCCAAGAAAATTTCGAGAA
This sequence comes from Dastarcus helophoroides, assembly GCA_028583605.1. NCBI lineage: Eukaryota > Metazoa > Arthropoda > Insecta > Coleoptera > Bothrideridae > Dastarcus > Dastarcus helophoroides. The sequence goes on from CM053326.1 coordinate 3,147,049, forward strand.
GTGTTGAACTTTAAAAAGAAGTCAAAATTTCCAAGAAAAAGCCGAATTTTGAGAAACAGAAAGAGATTTCGAAAAAAAATTGGGAAAAATGAAGTGATTTACCTACTTGGAAAAAAGGGAGAAATATCGAAAAAAATGAATTTATCGAAAGTTCTAAAAAAAATTTTGAAAAAAAACCGTAGAATTTCGAGAATAGATTGAAACCCAAAACAAATTTAAAAACATGAAATTTGTAGACAATTTTGAATATTTTGAAAATTTACAAAATTTCGAAAAGAGAAATTATATGAATAAACTGAAAGTTCAGAAAAAAATGTTGAAATTTGAAAAAGTCGAAGTCTTTCAGAGAAGATGAAAAAACTCAAATTTTAGGAAAAATTTCAAGCAAAAAGTCTGAATCTTAAGAAATAGAATAAATTTGAAATTTCGAAAACAAGAGCATTTAAAAAAATCCAAATTTTCAGATAAATACGAATTTTGAGATAACTGGTAAAATACTTTCGAAAGAAAATTTCGAGATAAAGTGTTTAACTTTAAAAGAAGGTTAAAATTTCCCAGAAAAAATTTCGAGAAAAAGGAAGACATTTCGAAAAAAAATTAGGAAAAATGAAGAGATTAAAAAAATGAATTTGTCTAAAGTTCTCAAATAAGGGCGAAATTTGAGAAAAATAAAACGTCGAATTTCGACAATAGATTGAAATCCAAAACAAATTTAAAAACTTGAAATTTTTTATATAAAAGAGAATTTGTATAACTAAACTGGAAGCTTAAAAATGTGTCGGTCTTTAAAAAAGTCGAAGTTTTTCAGAAAAGTATAAAAAGTCAAATTTTAGGAAAAATTTCAAGGAAAAAGTCAACATTTTAAGAAAATTTCCAAAGTTCAATAAAAATATGCAATTTTCTAGAGAAAATTAAATTTTGCGAACAAATTTGAAATTTCGAAAACAAGACGAATTAAAAAAAAAATCCACTTTTTCAGATAAATCAAATTTTGAGAAAATTGGTAAAATAATTTCCAAAGGAAAGAGTATGTTAATAAAATTACTAATTTCGAGAAGTGTTAAACTTTATAAAAAAAAGTCAAAATTTCCTAGCGAAAGTCAAATTTTAAGCAAAAAATCAAATTTTGCTATTTGAAAATAGATGAAATTAGTTCGAAATAAAAGTTAATCTTTCCGGAAAAATCCGAATTTTGTAAAAAAAAGAGATTTCGAAAAATATCAATTTGTGAAAAATTCTCAAAAATGCAAAAATTTAGAAAAAAAAACGTCGAATCTTGACAATGGATTGATACCCAGAACAAATTTAAAAACCTGAAATTTTTAGACAAATTTGAATTTTGTGAAAAATTGTAAAATCTCGAAAAGAGAAATTGTAAAAAGTGTCAGCTTTGAAAAAATTGTCGAACTTTAAAAAGTCGAAGTTTTTCAGAGAAGAAAAAATAAATAATTTGCAATTTTTCAGAGAGAAAGTTAAATTTTGAGAATAAATTTGAAATTTCGAGAACAAGACGAATAAAAAGAAAACTTCAAGTTTTCAGAACAATGCGAATTTTAAAAAAATTGGTAAAATAATTTCTAAATAAAAAGAAATGTCGATAAAACTTCCAGTTTCGAGAAAAATTTTGAAACTTAAAAAAAGATCAAAATTTCCCAGAGAAAGTCAAATTTAAAAAAAAACTTTCAAATTTTTAGATAAAGTCAAATATTCTGAAAATAGATGAATTTTTTAGATAAAATCGCGATTGGCATTAGCATAATAAAATGTCGAATTTTCAGTTAAAAGTTGAAATTTCGAGAAACCCCTAATTTTGCGAAACAGGTCAAAATTTCCAGAAAATAAATAAAAGTTTAAATGTTCAGTAAAAGTCAATATTTGGGGGAAATGGTGAAATTTGGAAAAGAAACGTAATTTAAAAAAGATAGAAATTTCGAGAAATAAGTCGCAATTTAAGTCAAAAAAATATAATTTTGGAAAAAAAGTCAAATTTAAGAATAGATTTAAATTTCGAAAAAAGAAATCTTTGAGAAAAAGGTCGAAATCTTCAAAAATCTTATTTAACATCCCCAAATTATTGCTTCAAATTTTTATCTTATTTATTAAAAAATCGATAAAAGATGAATTTTTAAGAAACAAGTCGAATCTTCCATTGAGTCAAATTAGAAAAAAGTAAACATTTTCACAGATTGTCGGGGCAAAAAGTCTATTTTTAGGAGCAAAATACATAGTTAAAAAAAAAGTCGATATAGAGAAGAGTTAAAAAAGTCGAATTTGCGAGAAAAAGGCAAATTTTGAAATAAAGCGATAAATTTTGAGAAAAAAAGGTTTTTTGGGCTGAATATGTTTTGGTTTGACTACATGAATCAGTCCCTGTCCCATATTTTGTCTGGTTTATCGGATTTAATTTTGAAATAAAATATAAAATCAGAAATAAAAATATCTGGCTCTTTGAAATTCACGAAACCAATATTTTTATTGCGGCTGGCTCTTTTGGCTTAAAAGTTTGCCGACCCCTGGTCTAGATTCCCGAAGTTGGGTACCATTGGAAAACTGATGAACTAATGCAACTTTTGTGAAATCCGAAAAGGTCCAGTTCAAAAACGCATTGCGTGAGATTCTGCAGAGTATTTTTGAAAATAAGGTACTGATTTTTACTTGTTAAATTTTGTTGGCTGTTGTGATCCCCTAAGGAATGCATATTTTTCAACAAATAGGGTGATATATTATGGAAAATTTAATGTAATGTAAAAGGGACCAGGTTTGACTATGTCCTCAATCAAATAGAGAAAAAGTGGTTTTTCCAACAAAAAACGAACTTTTGACTAAAAAGATAAAAACGGAGACAATTCGGTTAAATTTGAGATAAAATTGGGATTGGGACGCTGAACTACGTTTTTGGTGAAGTAACCAGGCCTGGATTTAAGGCGATCGGAACGATTGGGCCCAATCGGGCCGAGCATTTAAAGGGCATCACCTCCAAAACTAAAAAAGTTATTTTTCGAAATTTAAAACAAATCGATTTTAAGGATAAAGGATAAATTATAAATTACTTAAATAATTAAAAATATATTTATTTTAAGTTCGCATCGTTGGATCAGATTTATTATAATACTAGTTGCTACCCGCCGCTTCGCCCCCTGAAATTAAATAACAGTTTTTCTAGAAAATGTTATCATGTTTCTTCCTTGATGTTAATTTTCTTAAAAATCATGTTAAGCATTGCCACTAACCACTAACTAATCAAGTTTAGGTTTCTATATCCAGAGATTTAGGTTATGCATTGGTCCGTTAATAGTTAGCTACATGGGTGTAGGCAGGATTTCCTTTAAGAGAGGGCAATAATCATTCTGAAAAATTCACGGACAAAAAAAACCTTCCCACCGAGTTCTAATGTACGTATGTATATTTTCAATTAAAAACTACATCGACTTTTCAGACTTAAAATCGAAATTTTGAAAAAGAGCCAAATTTTAAGAATAAACCTTTCAGAAAACTTCAAATGTCAAAATTTAGAAAAAGTGGTAATTTAAAAAAAAAGACGAAATTTCCAAAGGTCGAATCTTGTGAAAAAATGGCAATTTCCATAACAAGTTTTTAAATTTTGGTAGAACGGACTGGTCCTTGCTTATCATCAAAAATTGAAATACAAATCTTGTCCCCTGAAACCAAGAAATATTAAAATAGCAAACTTTGTTGTGTTTTTTAATTCTTCTTCTTGGTTTCAGGGATCAAGATTTGTATTTCAAGTCTTTGAATAAAAAAATAATGCAACTTTCAAAAATATTTCTCTCAAAATTTTTATTTTATTTAAATGTTAACATATTTTTTAAATTTACAAGAAATCTTTTTCCCCAAATTTCCTAAAAATATTGTTCTGAGACTTAGATTTCTATTAAAATTTTGATCCAATTTTCAAAACAACAATCATTTTTAAATGGAAATATCCAGAAACGGAATATATCCAATTTTGAGATAAAAGTCAAAATTTGCCAAATAAACGAATTTCTGAAAATAATTTGAAATCACTGGAATTTAAATTTAAAAGAAATAGAAAAAAACAGATAATTAACAAAACGGACTTCGAAAAAACATCACGATTTTTGAAAAATACGTTCAATTTAGAAAAATTAAGACAAATAGGTCGCACTTTTTGGAAAATATTTTAACTTTCCAAGAGAAAATCCAAGTTTAAGATGAAAATTCGAATTTTAAAAATAAAGCAGTAATTTTCAAAAACACGAATTTCAAGAAAAAAAGGGAAAAGTCGGAGTTTACAGTAAATCACATTAAAAATGAAAGCCTAACCTTTGATAGAAGCTCGAAAAATGTCCAGAATTTGAAAAAAAGTTAAAATTTTCAATGATCTTTTGTGAAAAAGTGGAATTTTGAGAAAAAGCCGAAATTTTCAAAAAAAAATTCATTCTTAAATGGAAATGTCCAGAACAGAATAATAACGAATTTCGAGATAAAAGTCAAAATTTGAAAAATAAGATGAATTTCGAATAATAATTTGGAATCACTGGGAATCAAATTTAAAAAATAAATTAAGAAAAAAACATAATTAACAAAACGACTTCGAAAAAAATCACGATTTTTGAAAAATATGTATAATTTAGAGAAATAAAGAGCAGAAGTTTGAACTTTTTAAAAAACATTTTAACTTTCCAAGAGAAACCCCAATTTTAGTATCAAAATTGGAATTTTGAAGATAAACTAGTAATTTTGAAAAAGACGAATTTCGAGGGAAAAATTTAAAACAGTCCGAGTTTTCAGTAAATTATATTAAAAATAAAAACCCAGTCTTTCACAGAAGCTCGAAGAATGTCCAAAATTTGAATAAATTAAAATTTTCAATGGTCTAATTTTGTGAAAAATTCGAATTTTGAGAAAAAAATCGCAATTTCCAAAAACATTGTTCTCAAAGTTTAAAATTCAGCAAAGACGTTGAATTTATAAGAAATCTTTTACTCTAAATCAGGGGTTCCCAACCTCGTGCCCGCGGGCACCATGGCGCCCGCGGAACGATTCGTATGTGCCCGTGGCGGATGTCGAATAGTGGCTATTCGACATAGACAGAATTTTTTCATAAACATTAATTAAAAATGTGAATTACTTTTATTTATTTGTTAGAGTTTAAATTTTTTTGAGTGCCTAGGTTTATGAAATACGTATGTTTGCGATATTATATAAAATTGAATCATTTTTCGGTTCGACATATTTATGCGAATCATTGTTTTCAAACATAAACTCAATAAAATCAAGATATAGATCTCGACTCACCGATGAGCATCTTTATGATTGTTTGCTAACAGGATTATCGTCATACTCTCCTAATTATGAAGCACTGGTCAATAATATGCGATGCCAAAGATCACATTGACATATTGATATTATATTTTTTATAAAATGTTTTCTTTGTATTTGTTTTTTGTTTACTTTGTTTACGTTTTGCAAATACATTTCTCCGTGTGTATGAAATTTGAATAATAATTTATTATTTTGAAACTTTTTGTTTATTATTTATTTACAAATTATGAATATAAGAAAATAATCTATGGGAAAATGAAAAGTTATGAAAGGAGTTTGTAGATTAAAAATAGGTGGTGCCCGCCACTCTTCCAATATTTTAGAATGTGCTCTAGAGTACAAAAAGTTGGGAACCCCTGCTCTAAATCCTCAAAAACATTTTTCTCAATATATTTTATTAACTACAGGATATACTTCTTCCGGGATTGGATCGTGTCAAAGAACTACTAAAAGTGTTCGACGTCGCCCACCATCGTAGGGGGCTTCTTCAGGAACAAAGAAAAGAAACAATAAATAAAAAGAGGAATATGAGGGAATATACAAAAATGAAAAGGCCAATTTCAAAACATCAGAGCACGGTAACTCAGTATGTCCACCATACCAGAGGCGAAACTCTTCTGAATTGAAAAGCCTGAAGCTGAAGGAGCCCCCTACGTCGAACATTTTAGTAGTTCTTTGTCACAGTTCAATCCCGGAAGAAGTATATCCTGTACTGACTCTGGCCGTGGAAGCCTTCGTTATCATATATTTTATTAACATTCGGATCTAATTAAGAGAAAAAATATTTTCAGAACCATAAAATATCACATTTTGAGATGAAAGTGAAAGTTTGTTGAAAAAAATAAATATTATGAATTGAAATACAGAACTTGTCCCCTGAAACCTAAAAAGATTATCAATTTTTGACATAACCAAGGACCATTCCGTTCCACCAAAAATATTAAGAGAAATTGCGGAATTTCGAAATAAGTAAACGATTTTTGAAACAGAAGCTCAAAAAAGTAGAATTTTGACAATAAAATCGAAATTTCTAAAAAATCGAATTCTGAGGAAATTTTAGGGCAACCACTGGTTTAAGAGAAAAACTAAAAATTTTGAGAAAAAAGACAAATTTACGAAGAAAATATTTAATATCGTATATTGAGAGAAAATTTGAAACTTCATAAAAAAAACCAGTCGAAATTTCCAAAAAATTGGATTCGAATTTCCAAAAATTTGTTTAGAAAATTATCGAAGTTTAAAAAAAAACGAAATTTCGAAAAAACTTCGAAAAGGACAGAAAATTCAAAATGTTCCAAAGATAGTCAAATTTTAAGAAATAAGTCGAAATTTTGAAAAAAGTAATCTAAACTCTGAGAAACAGTCAAAAATAGGAAAAAATGATCGAAATTCTGCGAAAAAGATCGAAATTTTGAGAAAAAACATTTAATCTATCAGTGAAATTTTGAAATGTTCCAGAAAGAGTCAGATTTTATCAAAATTAAGAAAAAAAAGCGAATTTTAAAAAACAAAATTTTAAGAAAACGATGAAAGTTTCCTGGATAAATATTTTTTGAAGCAGAAGTTCAAAAAAGTAGAATTTTGACAATAAAATCGAAATTTTGAAGAAGTCAAATTCTCAGGAAAAGGCAAATTTTAGGAAAAAGACCATTTTAGGAGAAAGAGTAAACATTTTGAAAAAGACAAAAAAATCAAAATGTTTTAGAGAAAGGCAAATTTAAAGCAAAAAAATCGGAATTTCGAAAAAATAATCTAATCTCTGAAAAAAAGATGAAATTAGAAGAAAATGATCGAAATTGTGCAAAAAAATCATCTAAAGTCTAAGAAAAAGCATTTAATATTTTAGTAAAATTTTGAAATGTTTCAGAAAGTCAGATTTTATCGCAATTAAGAAAAAAAAGCGAATTTTAAGAAATATAAACCAAAGTTTTAGGAAAAAGATTGAAATTTCCTGGATGAATATTTTTTGAACCAGAAGTTCAATTCTGAGGAAAAGGCAAATTTTAAGAAAAAGACTATTTTTAAAGAAAAAGTAAAAATTTTGAACAAAAAAAGTCAAAATATTTCAGAGAAAGGCAAATTTAAAGTAGAAAAGTCGGAATTTTGAAAAAAATAATTTAATCTCTGAGAAAAAGATGAAATGATCAATATTCTGGAAAAAAATCTAAAGTCAAAGAAAAAGCTTTTAATCTTTTAGTGAAATGAAATTTTGAAATGTTCCAGAAAGAGTCAGATTTTATCGAAATTAAGAAAAAAAGCGAATTTTAAGAAATAAAAAGCAAAATTTTAAGACAAAGATGAAAATTTCCTGGATGAATATTTTTTGAAACCGAAGTTCAAAAAAGTAGAATTTTGAAAATAAAATCGAAATTCCGAAAATATCAAATTCTGAGGAAAAGGCAAATTTTAGGAAAAAGACTATTTTAAGCGAAAAAGTAAAAATTTTGAAAAAGACAAAAAAGTGAAAATGTTTCAGAGAAAGATGAATTTAAAGCAAAAAAGTCGGAATTTTGAAAAAAATAATCTAATCTCTGAAAAAAAGATGAAATTAGGAGAAAACGATCGAAATTCTGCAAAAGAATCTAAAGTCTAAGAAAAAACTTTTAATCTTTTATTGAAAATTTGAGATGTTCCAGAAAGAGTCAGATTTTATCGAAATTAACAAAAAAAAGCGAATTTTAAGAAATAAGAAACAAAATTTAAAAAAAAAGACCGAAATTTCTTGGATGAATATTTTTTGAAACCGAGGTTCAAAAGAGTAGAATTTTGACAATAAAATCGAAATTCCGAAATTATCAAATTCTGAGGAAAAGGCAAATTTTAGGAAAAATACTATTTTAAGCGAAAAGGTAAAAATTTTGAAAAAGACAAAAAAATCAAAATGTTTCAGAGAAAGGCAAATTTAAAGCAAAAAAGTCGGAATTTTGAAAAAAATAATCTAATCTCTGAAAAAAGATGAAGATAGGAGAAAATGATCGAAATTCTGCAAAAAAAAAACCTAAAGTTTAAGAGAAAGCGTTTACCTTTTTAGTGAAATTTTAAAATGTTCCAGAAAGAGTCAGATTTTATCGAAATTAAAAAAAAGCGAATTTTAAGAAATAAAAAACAAAATTTTAAGACAAAGATGAAAATTTCCTGGATGAATATTTTTTGAAACCGAAGTTCAAAAAAGTAGAATTTTGACAATAAAATCGAAATTCCGAAAATATTAAATTCTGAGGAAAAGGCAAATTTGAGGAAAAAGACTATTTTAAGCAAGAAAGTAAAAATTTTGAAAAAGACAAAAAAGTCAAAATTCTTCAGAGAAAGGCAAATTTAAAGCAAAAAAGTCGGAATTTTGAAAAAAATAATCTAATCTCTGAGAAAAGATGAAATTAGGAGAAAACGATCGAAATTCTGCAAAAAAATCTAAAGTCTAGGAAAAAGCTTTTAATCTTTTAGTGAAAATTTGAGATGTTCCAGAAAGAGTCAGATTTTATCGAAATTAAGAAAAAAAAGCCAATTTTAAGAAATAAAAAACAAAATTTTAAGAAAAAGATTGAAATTTCCTGGATGAATATTTTTTTGAACCAGAAGTTCAAAAAAGTAGAATTTTGACAAAATTGAAATACTGAAAAAGTCAAATTCCGAGGAAAAGGCAAATTTAAGGAAAAAGATTATTTTAAGAGAAAAAGTAAAAATTTTGAAAAAGACAAAAAAGTCAAAATGTTTCAGACAAAGGCAAATTTAAAGCAAAAAAGTCGGAATTTTGAAAAAATAATCTAATCTCTGAGAAAAAGATGAAATTAAAAGAAAATGATCGAAATTCTGCAAAAAAATCTAAAATCTAAGAAAAAGCGCTTAATCTTTTAGTGAAAATTTGAAATGTTCTAGAAAGTCAGATTCTATCAAAATTAGGAAAAATGCGAATTTTGAAAGAAAAAATAACGAAATTTTAAGAAAAAATGGAGAAATCTTGGGTGAATATTTATTTTCTGTTGAGTGCTCGATTCAGGAGAAGACAGGAGCCCTAACTTGCCTCATGTGGCATCAAAAAATGTCCAATACTGTCGAAATTTCGACAAACTGAAACTTCCAGAAGATTTTTTTCGTAGTTTTATTACAAACATTTTAACTTTCAAAAAATTAAACTTTTTTTTATTAGAAGACCGACCAAATTTTGAGGAAAAGGCAAATTTTAATAAACAAGCTGAAATTTGCAGAATTTAAAAAGGTCGAAATTTTCAGAAAAAGTCGTATTTCCAGAAATGGCAAAATTTTGGAAGAAAAAACGACGAACTTTTAAATGTAAATTTTAAATTTTGATAAAGTCGTGTTTGATAAAACAAATGTAATTTTATGAATAAATGCAAAATTTCAAAAAAGGACAATTTTGTAAAGTAAATACGAAATTCGAGAAAAAAGTCGAAATTTCAAAAAATTATTTGAAGAAAACGACGACTTTGGTGGAACGGACTGGTCCCTGGTTATCTTCAAAAACTGAGATACAAAAATCGTCCCCTGAAACCAAGAAAGATTAAAAAACACGGGAAAGGTTTCGATAGCTATCATCTCCAGAGAGATACTCAATAATCTCCGAAGATGATAGCTTGGCCGTCGAAACGCGTTAGAACAACCTTTATTGTGTCTTTTAATTTTTCTTGATTTCAGGGGACAATTTTTGTATGTCAATTTTTCTCAAACTCTCGACTTCATAATCTCAACATTTAGAACTTGTTTTTTGGAATTTCGATTTTAGTCTCAAAATTTTGACTTTATTCTTCACAATTTGTTTCTGAAGTCGAAATTAAAAAAGTTTCAATTTTTTTTGAAAAATTTAAAAAGTGCCTAAACAAAATTCCGAATTTTTTAAAGATATTTTGATTTTTAAATGATTTTAATTTTAAACTCGAAATTTTCACTTCCTTCGCAAAATTTTGGTATTAAAGTTGAATAGTCGAATAAGGAAAGTGATAACGAAGGCTTCCACGGCCAGAGTCAATACAGGAGATACTTCTTCCGGGATTGGACCGTGTCAAAGAACTACTAAAAGTGTTCGACGTTTCGCCCACCATCGTAGGGGGCTTCTTCAGGAACAAAGAAAGAAAAATAGATGAAAAGAGAAATATGAGGGAATATGCAAAAAAGGACAGGATGAATTTTGAAAGAAAATATTTGGTCCCTTAGTTGAAGACATACATTTTCAGTTTGCTGCATGAATTAGAGGGGGGCTAGCTACGCCTATGGTTAGCTAGGATACATTTCTTAATATTACGTGTACAGTAGTTAACAGAAACAAAGCTTTATGTAATCAACTATCCAAAGTTACAAACAGTTTATGCAATTTCATGGTTGTTAAATTAAAAGAGTTCGATTTGTTTTGTTTTACATATAAACTCGACAACAGCACAAACATTACTCTATTTCTAGTAGCTATCCAGTCAGAAAAAGGCGACGCAAAAAAAATCTAATCGGGCCCCGCACTTACTGGATCCGGACCTGGGAGTAACCATCCCTCCCTTATCATTTACCGCTGGAACACCCTGTAAAAGTATTTTAAATGTCCGGTTTGAAATTGAACTTCTAGGCTGGAGTCCAAATTTTGCGATTAATATCCATAATCCGACAAATTTGAAATATCGGGGTTAATTTGAAATATTGGAGGCGAAATTTTGGAGGCAAAATTTCAAAATAAAAAAAAATCGAAATCTCTAGTTTAAACTTAAAATTTCAAATCTTTTTTTTATTACTTGTTTACTTGAAATAAAAATCTTGTCCCCTGAAACCAAGAAAGATTAAAAAACACAACAGAGGTTGCTCTAATGTGTTTCGCTAGCCAAGCTCTTCAGAGAAGATGATAGTTTCGTTGTCGAAACGCGTTAGAGCAACCTTTGTGGTGTTTTTTATTCTTTCTTGGTTTCAGGGAATAAGATTTGTATTTTAAATTTTTAAGATAACCAAGGACCAGTCCGCTCCACCAAAATTTAAAGACTTGTTATGGAAATTGCCATTTTTTCACAAGAATCCACGTTTGGAAATTTCGTCTTTTTTTTTAAACTACCACTTTTTCTAAATTTTGACATTTGAAGTTTTCTGAAAGGTTTTTCTTAAAATTTGGCTCTTTTTCAAAATTTCGATTTTAAATCTGAAAATTCGATGTAGTTTTTAATTGAAAATATACATATGTACATTAATGTAAAAAATATACGAACTTTGAGAAAAAGGTAGAAATTTTGAAGAAGGTAGAAGTTTTGAAAAAAATATTTCGAACAAAGGATGAATTCTGAAGAATTAGAAAACCTAAATTTTGAGAAAAAAGATAAATTTTTATAAACAAGTCGAAAGTTGCAGAAAATCAAGATTTCGAAAACAAAAATTCGAAATTTTTAGAAAAAATAAATTTTGAAATTTCAAAAAAAACGAAGGAATTTGAGATGAAAGTTCTAAAATTTGAGAAAATGGCATCGGATAAAAGAAGTCGAATGTTAGAATACACTTGAAATCTCAACAACAAAAAAAACAAATTTTGGGAAATGAAGGAAATTTCGAGAAAATGTCGATATGTCAAGGAAAGGATGAATTTTAAGGAAGACATGGGAATTTTTTAGGAAAAGTTTCCTGAGTTGAATATAAATTTTCGGTTTGCTGTATGAACCAGAGGGTGGCAAGCACCCCACACTACCCTATTCTAGTGATTGCCTATGATTTTGAAAGAACGTATGTTTTTTTTCTTTGGTGGAACGGTCTGGTCCTTGTTCTTCATGGTAGACCCTTATTGACCGGAAATATTATGTTTTTTTCAATTTATTTAACATTTCTTCTGCCCAGTTTGGAAATATTTAAATTTTTATGGTTTGTTGACAATTTTCTAAACAATTTTTGAAATGCGACTACGTGATATTTAAATTTAATGAAAACGTTACTTCATGACAGTTTACAAATTAAGAGGTTAGTTTATTTTACATAGAATAGGAATAATGAAAAATAGGAGACCAAAAATTAGATATGGAAAAAATAATTTTTTTTTATATTTTTGATAAATTAGGAAAATATAAAAAAATACATAAAAAAGGTTGTAGCACTGGACATCGATATTTCGCTTTCATTTGAGCTCGTCAGCAGTGCATAACATGGAAAGGGAACAATGAGGAAGAAATACTTAAAAATAAAAAAATTTTAAAATATAAAAAAGATGTCCAGTGCTACAACCTTTTCTATGTATTTTTTTTATATTTTCCTAATTTATCAAAAATATAAAAAAAATTTATTTTTTCCATATCTAATTTTTGGTCTCCTATTTTTCATTATTCCTATTCTATGTAAAATAAACTAACCTCTTAATTTGTAAACTGTCATGAAGTGACGTTTTCAATAAATTTAAATATCACGTAGTCGCATTTCAAAAATTGTTTAAAAAAATGTCAACAAACCATAAAAATTTAAATATTTGCAAACTGGGCCGAAGAAATGTTAAATAAATTGAAAAAAAACGGTCTGGTCCTTGGTTATCTCCAAAAATTGAAATACAAAACTTGTCCCCTGAAACCAAGAAAGATTAAAAAACACAACAAAGGTTGCTCTAACGTTTAGACAATCAAGCTATCATCTTCAGAGAAATACTGTATCTCTGTACCAGAAGGTTTTTCATTTTATTTTCTAAATGTTGTCTTTAAATTGAATTTCAGTTTTTTTTAATAGTAATCTTCAGAGAAGATGATAGCTTGGCTATCGAAACGCGTTAGAGGAACCTTTGTTGTGTTTTTTATCCTTTCTTGGTTTCAGGGGACAAGATTTGTATTTCAATTTTTGAAGATAACCATGGACCAGTCCGTGCCACCAAAAAAAAAACTTGTTTGTCGAAATTTTGAGTTTAATTTCGAATTTTTGAAATTCTGGGAATCATTGTGTTTTAGAACAGACGCTCCTTTTCCTTACATTTTTTTATCAGCAATTAAATTTAGTTTATGTAACAAAATTAGTTTCAAACGCTTTATGAGCAAGCAACTTTTACGTAATTTTAGCAGCTTATTATTTATTTAGTACGATAATGTTAAAAAAAGCATTTTTGAAAATCTAAATATATATTTCAAAATTATTAATGTTTACACTTAACTATTATAACAACATCGAGAGATTATAGTTTTAAAATAAGTATAGTTTCTACGTAAGAACATTCAATTTTTTGTTCTTAAATGATCCCTGTTAATATACTGCACAGAACAACCAATAAGCAACACAAATTCGATACATTTTGTGAAAAATATTTCGCCTATTAAAATTGAAATATGAAACTTGTGGTCTGAAACCAAGAAAGTTTAAAAAAGACAACTCTAAGGCTTTTCGACAGCCAAGCTCTCATCTTCAGAGAGAGACTGAGAGCTTGGCTGTCAAAATGCGTTAGAGCAACCTTTGTTATGTTTTTTAATCTTTATTGGTTTCAGGGGACAAGTTTTATATTACAATTTTTGAAGATAGCCAAGGACCAGTCCGTTCCACAAAAAAATTTGCCTTTGTTAATATAATTGTATTTCCACTGCTCATGCTATTAGTATTAGAATTAATAACTGTTTTCATTTTGCAGATTGACAACCAAATATCACCCCTACAGAAATGATATAAAGCAGTGGTGCCCAACCCTTAAGCTCGCAAGTCACATGTGGCTGGCGTGACAATAAAGAAATGTTACGTTAACTTTTCGAATTCCAGAGTTCTTTTTTAGGATCACTTTTCCTGTTCTGACAATGATTCACTGTCGCGATAGTGTAGTTCGTCTACAATTTTTACCTTTGTGGTTTGGCTTCAATCAGTCAAAGGGTCGGGCATCACAAAATGTTAACAAATGTCAATGTTTTATCTGCTAGGTGCAAATACAATTTTTAAATGTTTTTTTCTAAAATGTATGTTATAGTGTTTTATTTATTTCTTTTAATATTGTACAGATTAAATTTGTATAAAGTAGATGGTATTTTATTTAAATCAGTATTACTTGTGTTATACATAATATAATATTAAATATATATTGTTTCTATTACAATTTCTTTTATTTTGCATCCGTCAAAATTTTCATAAAATAACTAGTTTTAAAATATAACGCAACGGTAACTATTAATACTTACCTAAAATTTATTTGTTGCAAATTCTGGTTTTTTACCCATAAATAGGCTGGAATTCCTTTGAACATATCGTTAAAGCATTGTATTTGTTTATTTTGTTTAGCTTAATGGTTAATGCTTTGTGTTTCTTCTTTAACAAAAAATTATTAATTTCTCACCAAAAATCTTTTTATAATTTTTTAAACAACCCAATTTAAAAACTATTTATCCGAAACTGTATTGTTTTAGTTGAAAATGTTAAAGTTTCGTTTAGGATAATTATTAATTTTTTGCTTTTCTGCATTTAGAATTCTTTGATCAATTCAAATCTATTTAAAATTAGGGAATTCCCACCCCAGAATTGTCTGGTGTCCACCCCAGAATATTAGGTAACCAACCCAAAAATGCAACCCGGATATTTTATGATATAATACAAAGATTATTTTAAAATCTCCCAAGTCTGAAACATGAAAGAATCTGTGGTACAGTTATCCTTCGCACTACGGGATTCCAGGAATAAAAACGTATGCATTGGGGGCTCGCGTATACGCACTGAGGAACTGCAGCACCCCCAATTTGTCGCTTTCTCAAAACGTTGGTCTTTTTTGAAAAATTTTCCTTAAACACTTTTTTATAGAAATTTCAAATTTTCTCTGATTTCTTTTATAGAAACTTCATCTTTCTTTTATGTTATGATCTACTAAAATCTATTTTATTTCTAAATTTGATGAAAAAGGCATTTTCAAAAACTAATTTTTACAAAACTTTTAAAAAGAAATCAGTATTTCGTGTAAGAATTGAAATTTTGAAAAAAAGAGGTTAAATTTCTCTATAAGTGTCAAAATTTTGATAAAATAATGACAATTTCAAGAAACAATTTAAATCCAACTCTTCTCGCATTTTCATATTTCTCTGAAAAAAATAATAACAAATCTTCAAGTTTTTACCTGATCCCGCAATTTCCACTGTATTGTAGAAAAACTTTTAGTTTAGTTTAGTTTTTTCTAATATTTTAATTTGTTTTGTTGGGAAAGTTTTTTTTTAAGTTTCTATTTTTCTAAATATATTATATAAATATAAATAAATTTTCTCGAAATTTCTACTTTTCCAACAAATTTTGTTCTTAAACTTTTTCTGGAAATTTCCTTTAATTTGCTTTAAAAATGTCAGGTATTTTCATATCATTTTGACATCTTAAGGTTTATTTTACAATTTTGACTAACAACTTTTAGAAAAAAGTCCTGACATTTCAATAAAAATGTCAAGATTTTGAAAAGAAACGAAAAAATGTTAGGAAAATTTTCCATTGCTTCCGCATTTTGATATTTTTCTATAAAAAAAAAAGTAATAACCGATTTCCTAAAATTTCCACTTTTTGTACAGATATTTCAATTTTTTTTTTAATTTGATTTAAAAATGTTAGGTATTTTCACAGCATTTTGACATTTTAAGGTTTAATTTATAATTTTGACTAACAACTTTTAGAAAAAAATCCTGAAATTTCTATAAAAATGTCAAGATTTTGAATAGAAACGAAAAAATGTTGGGAAAATTTTCCATTGCTTCCGCATTTTGATATTTTTCTAAAAAAAAAGTAATAACCGATGGATTATTTTCCTAAAATTTCCACCTTTTTGTATAGATATTTCAACTTTTTTAAAAAAATTTCGTTATTCTTTCTATGAAAATTCGAATCTTTTAAAATGTTGACCTTTTTCAGGATTTTAACTTCATTTGAAGATTTCCACTTTTGTTAAGAATGTCGTTCGTATGTTCCTAGAAATTTTGATTTTTTGTGAGAATTTTGGTTCTTCTGACATTTTTGATTTAATTGCAAAATCCCAACCCCAAAAATTTCCGCATTTTACAATTTATTTTTTGAAATTTGATCATTTTTACAAAATTTGATTTGTTCTTTCAATTTAAAATTTTTTTGAAAATTTTGAAATTTACTAAAATTCTAGTGTTTTAAAAACATACCACTTTATTAAAATATTTAGTTTTTGTGGAAATTTGAACTTTTGCCCTTTTTGAAAATTCGATTTCTATTTCAAATTTGATTTTTTCACGAATTTGGATATTTTTTTCTTGTTAATTTCTATTATTCTAATGCAGTGTTTTTTTCCAAACTTTGGAAAATTTCGATTTTCCAAAATTTGGAAAATTTTGATTTTTTATTTTTATTTTTATTAAAAAACTTCAGTTATTTTTTTAAATTTTCGATTTTTTCTCGAAGTTTTGACTTTTATTTTGAAAGTTACGACTTATTTTTTAAAAATCTGGACCTTTTTTAAAATTTTGTCTAGATTTAAAAATTTCGACCCTTGTTAAAAATTTTGACTTTTTTAAAACATTTTAGTTTTTCAAAATGTTAACTATCGCAATTTTCAATTTTTTTAAAACTTTCAACATTTCAAAATTTTGTCTTTCTTGTTGAGCCAAAATTGTTTTAGAAAACCTAATTTTTAGCTTATAAAGGGAAGTGCTGACATTTTTTAATATTCAATAATACCGTTTGTCACCCGCTTAGGACTTAAAAATGCGTTTTTGTTTTGAAAATTCTTTTTTTTAAGTTTTTCAACAATTTCGACTTTTTAAATGTTACCTTGTTCGAGCAAAATTGATTTTTAAAACCCAATTTTTGCCTTGTAAAAGAAAATTTTAAATTTGAATGTTCAGTTAAATATCCTTTTTCGCCCCGCTTGGGGTTAATATTTTTAAAATAGATTAAGTACGTGTTTAGTGATTGCTTTCATATATTCATGTATTCTTCATACAGAAATTTTGACAAAAATGTTTAGAAAAAACCTTGACATTTCTCCAAAAATGTCAACATTTTGGGAAAAACGAAGAAATTTTATTCAGATGACTACTGAATTACAAAAAAATGGACCTTCTAAATTTCAACTTTTTTGCGATGTGATATTTCGCCAAAACAAACTTAGCACTTGCCACAGAACCGAAGATAATTCTAAATTGAAATTTCCAATTTTTCTAGAACTGTTATTTTTATTTGTTAAATTTATTCTTGGAATTGTTAAGTCCGTCAATTTTTGATAAAAAAATAGATTTAAATTTAAAGATTAAACTGAAAATTTGGAGAAAAAGCAAACAACATTTATAGAAAAAAGTTGGAAATTTGTTATTTGTATATAAAATGTTTGAAAAAATCAATAAATAAAAAACAAATAATAATAAATAAATTAATTGTTAAAAATTTCGACTTTTAAAGTAGAAAAGTTGAAATTTCGAAATTAAAAATAGTCAAAATCTTTAAAAAAATTAATTGACGATTTAAAGTTCTAATTTAATTTTTTTTTTAGTAATTTTGAAGTTCCCAGAGAAACTTCAAACATCAAATATTTCAGCTTAAAGTCGATCCTTTGTGATTAAAATTCACATTTTGGGAATTTGTTTGTACTTCATGGTAGACCCTTATTGACCGGAAATATTATGTTTTTTTCAATTTATTTAACATTTCTTCGGCCCAGTTTGAAAATATTTAAATTTTTATGGTTTGTTGACAATTTTATAAACAGTTTTTGAAATGCGACTACGTGATATTTAAATTTATTGAAAACGTCACTTCATGACAGTTTACAAATTAAAAGGTTAGTTTATTTTACATAGAATAGGAATAATGAAAAATAGGAGACCAAAAATTAGATATGGAAAAAATAAAAATTTTGTTTTTTTGATAAATTAGGAAAATATAAAAAAATACATGAAAGAGGTTGTAGCACTGGACATCGATGTTTCGCTCTCATTTGAGCTCGTCAGCAGTGCATAAGATGGAAAGGGAACAATGGGGAAGAAATACTTAAAAATAATTTTTTTTTTTAAATATAAAATAATAAAGAAATTTTAACATGAATAGACGTTTCATCATGAATTTACTGTGTTAAAAATTAACTGTGTTAAAAATTTAAATATTTGAAGCCCAATCCGTTTACATTATAGAAAAAAAAAGAAAAAAATGAACTTCAAGTCGACATTTTAGGGGAAAAAAGAAAATCTTTGTGTTAGACCAAAATTTTGAGAGAAGAGTCAAATTTTCAAGAATATCAAAATTGGCAAAGAAAAATATACTCATAAAAATGTTGAATGCCAAACTTCAAGCTTTGAAAAAAGACTAGAGAATATCAAAATTTATACAAAAAAATGTGTTGATAAAAATTTCTAGAATAAACTTCAAATATTAAAAAAGTGCAAATTTTGTTCTAAAATTATAAGAACTAAGTTTGCTTTTCTGGAATTAGTTTTATGGTACGGTCACTAGTATTCTCAGAATCTGAAGCTAATATTTCCATCTCATTTGATTTAATAAAAAAACCATCGGTCATGTTGCCCTTTCGCTAGGGTCTCGAAAATATTTAGAGTATTATAACAGACATAAATATTTAATATATTTAAAATATTTAAGTCGCCCATTTAGTTCAGATTTTTAGAATAGAAATAATATACACATCGGCGTAGACAGAATTCCATTCAGGGAAGGGGCAGCAATTGTTTTGAAAATTGCTGGACAAAAAAAAATAAAACCAGAAAAACTTCAGCTGAGTATATTGTATATTTTTTCTGAACTGCACAAGCTTGGGAGATCGAACTTCCAAATTAGAGTCTAAATTTCGACAAGAAGGTATTTTCAGAAAAAGTCAGAAAATTGAATTTTAAATAAAACCTGAACCTTTCAGAATATTTCGAAAAATGCTGGAATTTCTAACACAAAGTCAAAATTTATAAAAGACGAATTTTGTAAAAAAAGTCACAGTTTCCTAAATAAATCCAATTTGGAGAAGAAAACTAAAATAACCAACAACATTTTCCTTAGAATTTTACTTTATTTAAATTTTAATATAATCGAAAAGCTTTTTTTTAATATTCTAAAAATAATACTTTCGAAATTATGACGTTTTATTAATATTTTGTTCCGATTTTGAAAAAATTAAACGAATTTTGAGAAAAAGTTGAAATTTGGAGGAGGTAGAAATTTCCAGAAACAAAACGTCAAATTTTCGGGTATATCCTGTTTCGAGAATAAAACGAATTTGGAGAAACAAGTGAAATTTTTTTTTTTTTGGTGAAACGGATTTATCCTCGGTTATGTTCCAAAATTGATGTACAAATCTTGTCCTCTAAAACCAAAAAATATTAAAAAACAGAACAAAATTGTTCTAACGCGTTTCGATGGCCAAGCTATCATTATTAGAAAGATACTGATATAAGATACTGTACATCTCCAAAGATGATAGCTTGGCTATCGAAATGCGTTGCAGCAACTTTTGTTGTATTTTTTATCTTTCTTGGTTTCAAAAGGCCCAGATTTGTATAACAAGTGGAAATCCACAAAGTCAAATTAAAAAAATCAGTAAAAACTGAACATTAATAAAAAGGAATTTCGAAAAATATTGTCAAAATCTCGATAAAATGATCGACATTTCTAGAAAATATTCAAATTTACAAAATAATAAAAGAAAGAGCGGAAAAAGTAGAATTCAAAAAAAGTTATAGTTTCGAGAAAAGGTCAACATTTTCAGAAAATTAAATTTCCTTTTGGAAAAATTTGAAAACTCGAAAAATCGAAAAAAGACAAAATTTTCGAAGGTCAAATTATGTGAAAAAAAGTCGAATTTAAAAAAAAATCCTTATTTGGCAAAAATATTCTTCTCGAAATATTTACTTTTTTATTTAAATGTAACATAATATTTAAATTTCGGTAAAGAAATTCAGTTTTTTCTCTCTAAATCCAAAAATATTTTCTCAACATGGTTGCTTTTTTATTAACATTCCGATTGAATTTAGAGAATATAAATGAGTTTAGAGGCAGTAGAAATTTCAAAAAGACCCACTTTCGGGGAAAAAGTCTATAATTATATAAACATAAAATATTTCGAGATAAAAGTCGAAATGTCAAAAACAAGGCAAATTTTGAGATAGGTGCAATTTGAAATTCCGGAGAGTGTAATTTGAAAAAGTCGAAATGTATAAAAAAAAAGAATATTAGGAAAAATAGCAGCATTTCGAAACAACATGAATACGTATTGAGAAAATGCCGAAATTTCGAAAAAAAAAACGATTTTTGAAAGAACATTCCAAAAAAAAGAATTTTGAGAACAAAGACGAAATTTCGAATTTTTGATGATAAGGAAACTTTTAAGAAAAAGACAGATTTGAAGAAGAAAAGTCTAGATTTCGATAAATAGATGAATTTCAAGCAAAGAGTCGAAACTTTCAGAAATATTTAGTATCAAATTTTGAGATACAAATCAAGATTTCGAAAAAAAAGCAAACTGCAAGAAACTAGCCAAAATTTGCGGAAAATTAGATTCTATGAGGTTGAAATTTTCATAAAAATTCAAATGTTAATAATAATAAAGAAATTTGTAGAAATAGGCGAAATTTTGAGAAATCGGTTTGAAATATTAAAGTGAAACTGCAAAATTTAGAGGAAATTCGAAATTTTTCAGAGAACGTCGAAAAAATTTGAAATGTCGCACAAAAAGTTGATTTGATGAAAGTTAAATTTTAATAAAATGGTTTAATTTTGAAAATTTTAGTTTATAAAAAGACAAATTTTGAAAAAAAATTAAAATTTTCAGATAAAAAGAAACTTGGACGAAAATATTGAGATTTTCAGGAACAATAAGGATTGGATTTGAAATAGAATCAAAATTTCTAAAAAAGAATCAATTCTGAGAAAACTATGGACTTTAAAAAAAATCAAAAAACCAAAAACAGATTTTGAAAAAAAAAATTGAATTTCGAGAAAAAGATCGAAATTTCTAAAAAAAATCAAAATTTCAAAAAAGAATTCGAAATTTTATAAAAGTTCGAAATTTTCCAGAGAAAGCTAACATGTGCTATAAATTAAAGACATTTTTTTCTTGAAAAATCACGAAATGTAAAAAAAGTGAAATTATTGACAAATGTCGAAATTTCAAGTAAAGTACGAATTCTGAAGAAAAAATGGAAATTTTAATTGAATATAAATTTTCGGCGGCTCAAGAGCCAGGGAGGACAAGTGCACCACCCTGCTCTATACTAGATACGCCTATGAATATACTAGTTTTAGCTACACAAATTGTAACATCTACGTTAAATATGGCGATGGATCGTTTAATTTTTTTTAAATAATTTAAGGTAATTGAAGACGGTCTGTAAACTTAAATTGCTATTTTAATCATACGTCGTCGTTTAAGTACAATTCGCGATAACTCGTCGGCTGTACTTAACAAATTTGAATATTATAAAATCAAAATTTTAACAACTAAAAAAGCAAAGACGTAATTTTTACCTTAAAGTAAAAAATTTAAAAAAATAAAAGCTGAAACTGTAAAAAATTCAAAATCAAAAAAATCGAATATAAAATATTTCGAACTAAATCCTTAAAATATTGAGAATCAGTTAAAATTTTGGGGTTAAATTCAAAATATTTGAAAGAAAATGAATCTAGAAATATTTAGAAAAAAGTCAATTTTTTAAAAATTTAAAATTTATTTATTAATTTCCGTGACATTTTGATTCTTAAGTGGAAGTGGTAGAGAAAAATCTCCTTTGCAGACAAATCTGATGTTATAGAAAATATTTAAATAATTAACTTTGAAATTAAAGTTGACGTGACGAAAAAGAAATATGAAGAGGAAATCTAAATTTAGCGTTTGCATTGAAAATGCAGTTTAACATGAAAGTGTCAAATTTAAAAAAACTGAAATTAAATTTAAAGTCAATATTTAGAAAATAAAATGAAACTCGTTATGAAGTGACATTTTGTTCATAAAGTCAAAATTTTGGGGGAAACAGTCAAAACTGCATTTCGAATCGCAATTTAAAAAAAAATCATAATTTTGATTAAAAAATGGGGCTTTAACAAATGTTCACGTTAAAAATTGAAACTTCGAAAAAAAAACTAAAGGTTTCGAAAAAACTCAAAATCTCTTGAAAACGTCAAAATTTTAACTTACGTGAAAAATGTCAGAAGAAATTTAAAGTGTAAAATTTATGAAATTTTAGAACTTTAATAATGAAATCGAAATTTCGAGATTCACATTTTGAGAAAAAAAATGTACCGGGTGGCCAACTAAGAAAGGACGCCGGCTATATTTCAGCTAAGAATCACTTCACAGCTTTGGGAAAAAAGTTTCAATAAGAAACGTGGCCCTGAAAAATCGCTAAAAAGTATTTTTGAAGTTCTAAAATGACCGCTAGGTGGCGTAATAGGTAAGACTGCTTAGCAAATTAGCATTTTTTCAAAATTTTGCTTAATTAAGGTATATTGAAAATACAGGCATTGTAATCCTAGAAAAATTTCAATTTGTTTTGCTTCACTTTTTTTGTTCTGTCTTTAAAAAATAAAGTGGTGGGGAGACGTCGGAATTTTTTTTTAAAATACCATGCACTTCAGTTAGCCTTAAGGAAATTTAACAAATTTAGTATCTATAGAAAGAGTGCTATTTAGTCTATCGAAGACACTTTCACGTTTTTTTATTTTAAAATTATTGTCGTTGCTACAGAGCGTTATATAAAATGGTAACAAATTTCGCCGTTTTTCTAAAAAAAAATTAAATAGAATGATATGTCAATTTGACTATCATAAAATAGAGAGCCCTTAATATAAGTAAAAATCGCAACTCAATATCTTTTGTGTAACCGAAGATATTAGCAAACAAAGTATAAGTTATGAATAATCACATAGTTTGTCTACAAAACTGGTAAAGTGGCCCTTGAAAAGAGTTAACAGCGAAAATGAAATAAAAAAGTGCAAATCTTTAAGGTTGCAAATGTGTTTACTACCTGCTCTTCTAACTGAATTGTTATTCCCGCTTTTATATTTCTTTATAAAATAAAAAATTGGTTTCAGGTGACAAGATTTGTATTTCAATTTTTAAAATTAAAAAGATTTAAATGAATGAAGCAGCATTTGACATGCTAACTAGCCATTTATTTCGAAATATACATTTCTTTATAATATAAAAAATTGGTTTCAGGGGACAAGATTTGTATTTCAATTTTTAAAATTAAAAAGATTTAAACAACTGCGAAAGCATTTGACATGCTAACCAACGATTTATTTCGAATGCATGAAAATGCAAGTGATGCTGCCAAATCTACGCATGCAGTATCCCGAAAAACGTAATCAAAGTGGAAGAGTTTTCCTTCAACTGATACATCCCATACGCACAACAGGAAATGTGCATGTTTCTGTGTTCAGAAGATAACGTAGAGGTCGCATCGAGCAAAATGTTATAAATATAATATAAATTTAATCCTCATTTAAGTGCTAGAACAATAGCTAATGACTTGAGGATATGCTGAACTACCGTTCATAACCAGGCCCACGTGGCAGGTAGATAGGAAGTGGAAGTCAGTTTTCTTGGCCATCCAGGTCCCCAGATCTCATTTGCCTTGATTTTTATTTGTCAGGTGAATAGAAGATCTTGTTTTTGCCAACAAGCCTACAAAAGAAACAACATGATCGAAAGAATAAGACACACTATTTAGAGTGGTAGAATGGTCAATGGTCAAAGGTAAAAGTTAAAATTGCAGTGTTGTTCATTCGTCAGAGGATTGATTCACTGCATAAAAATGATGGATTGCAACCAGTTTGAACATCTAGGGCTCCAGTCAATAGACGAAAGTGTCTTTTTTCTGCTTTTTTGAATATTAAATTATTTCTTCGGCTATTTTTTCACATTATTTACTGTTATTACTATTAGATCATTGTGGCTATGTTAATTACTTATTTTTATATTATGTAAGACAAATTTTAAATCTCCTCTGATTTCGTATTCTAAATGGTAAACAATGTCATCAAGCTTTTACGTTACTGAAATTTTATTTGCCAATATCTCCGGCAAAAAAAAAATATCGAGTTGTGGTTTTCACTGATACCTAGAGCTTTCAATTCTCTTTTTTAAGATATCAAAATTGACATATCATCCTATTTAATTTTTTTTAGAAAAACGGCAAAATTTGTTACCATTTTATATAACGCGCTGTAGTAACCACAATAATTTTAAAGTAAAAACTTATGAAAGTGCTTCCGATAGACTAAATAACACTATTTCTATAGAGACTAAACTTGTTAAATTTTATTGAGGCTAACTGAAGTGAATAGCAGTTAAAAAAAAATTTTTCGATGTCTCCCCACCACTTTATTTTTAGAGATAGAAGAAAAAGTGTAAAACAAAAATATATCGAAACTACTCTAGGATTACAATGCATAATAAATTTTTGATATACTTTAACTTAGCAAAATTTCGAGAAAATGCTAATTTTCAATTTAACTCCACGTATTACGCCACCTAGCGGTCATTTTAGAACCTCAAAAATATTTTCCAGCAATTTTTCAGGGCCACTTTTCTTATTGAAATTGAGGCCAACTGAAGTAAATGGTATTAAAAAAAATTTTTTTAGATGTCTCCCCACTACTTTATTTTTAGAGATAGAAGAAAGAGTGTGGAACAAAAATATATTGAAACTTCTCTAGGATTACAATGCATGCATTTTCAATATACCTCAATTAAGCAAAATTTCGAGAAAATCCTAATTTTCTATTTAGCTTCACGTATTACGCCACCTAGCGGTCATTTATGAACCTCAAAAATATTTTCCAGCGATTTTTCAGGGTCACTTTTCTTATTGAAACTTTTTTCTCAAAACTGTGGGATAGTTGTTGAGATATAGCCGGCGTCCTTTCTTAGATGGCCATCCGGTACATAGAAGAAAATTCCCATTTTACAAATAATTTTCTAATTTAAATAATTTAAATTTAGCTTTGAAAAGAAAATAAAAAAACACTTCGAAGGACACGTTACCCCTGAAAAAGTGTTAAACGTTTTTGTAGAGAAAAATCGAAAATTAGAGTTATTTTATAATTAGTTAATTGTTTTTTAATTTTATTTAACGGTTCTTTGGCCCAGTTGTTTGAATGATGGTCCTTATTTAAGTTATATGGCAATACAGATTAACAAAGAACAAATATATTCACGTTTTTATACATAACATACAACTCTCTAAAAAACGGTTGCTAACACAACTAACTATTATTTGTTTCATTTAACAAGGTGGAGGTATTTTGATTGTCTCGCTCTAACACCAGTTTGAAAATATTTAAATTTTTTTCGTTTTAGAATATTGTTAACAAACAATAAAAATTTAAATATTTCCAAACTGGGCCGAAGAAATGCTAAATAAAATTAAAAAAACATAATGTTTCCGGTCAATAAGAGTTAACCATGAAGAATTAGTTAATTAATGTAGCCATCAAAAGAACACTTCTCACTGAAAATCTTTTTGGGTAATTGTATTTAAATCAACATTCCACAAACGGATTATTGAAATCGTCATTACAAGTTTAAATTACCTTTATTTTGTACATTTATTCGTCATCATTTTTCAGGAGCCAGGCCCCCCTAGAGAAAAATCGCAGATACGCCAATGATCGTTTTTGTTCATTTTGTTTGCTTAATGGTTAATGCTTTGTGTTTTTTCTTTAACAAAAAAATTATTTTCTCACCAAAAATCTTTTTAAAATTCTATTTAGATAACCCGATTTAAAAACTATTCATATGAAACAATATTGTTTTTGTTGAAAATTTTCAAGTTTCGTTTAGCACAATTATAAATTTTTTACTTTTTTGCATTTAAAATTCTTCGATTATTTCAAATTTACTTAAAATTGGGGGATTCTGATGTCCTATTAAAAAAACAATTTGATGGGGTTTTAATTTATTTAAATACGAAATATGACTTAAAAATTACAAAAAAGAGGAATAAATGTGTGCAATGGAAATAAAAATCGTCCTGTCAATTTTTTCAAGGTTGCGGATTTTTTTTATTCTCTGGTTTCTATACCAAATGACCATACTACAGGTGGACCATAAGTAATGGTACATAGAGCAACAGTAGATTTTTCGTACAATAATAACGTGATTTAACCACATTTACCTTATACCAAAAGTTGATATTAACAGAGATACAGGGTGTCAAAGTTGAAAAAAAAATTGTAATTTTTCCGCATAACTGATGAACACATTTCACTATAGACAAGAAATTTGGCATAGGGGGGTTTCAATGCTCAAGCAATTCTAATTTGCTAACAGATTGTCAGTAAGTCATAGGGGGCGCCACCTGCGCTACCTTGTATTATTATAAAGCATCATAACTTTTTTGTGCTTTCCTATACACTTATTTTAAATGGATATTTTTATTTACCTACATTTTTTACGTAAAAAAGGTATACCTTCTAAATGTTGATACAAGCAATCATTTTCAAGATATTTGCCTTCAACGTTTGCCGTACATTTATTTTGAGTTAAGTAAATGTGAATTTATCTCAGTAGGTTTCAAAATAAAACTAATAAAACTGACTTTAAAATAGTTTATATCAAATATTACTCTACTGACATTATTATTACACACATTTTTTAAATTTCTAAAGCAAATTTAAATAAACTACCAAAACAAAATTTATTTTCAAAACTAAGAATGGGGAAAATGACCCTTTCCGTGTAAAGGGATTGTAAATAATTAAAAATCTAGCTGTCTTTTGTTGAAATTCTTCTCCAAATATCTCATCAGAGATCATATTTCACATCTCTATGTTAGAAAATAAATAACGTCTTAATTTTTTGGATTTTCTTTATTGAAATTTTCAAACTTTATGTAATAATATTATCAGCAAAGTAATATTTGACATAAATTAGTTTCAAAGCTGTCTTATGGTTACTTCTTTTTCAAGCCTAGTTCTAAAATTTAATATCTTAGTAATTTAAAATCAAGGCACGTCAAGCTTTAAAGGCAAATATCTTGAAAACGGTTGCTCGTATCAACCTTTAGAAAGTACACCTTTTTTAGGTAAAAAATATGCAGAAATAAAATAACCCATTCAAAATTAATATACGTGGATGCACAAAAAAGTTATGATGATTTAGAATTATGCAGGATAGCGCAGGTAGCGCCCCCTATCAGCTTTTAGTAATATGTTAGCAAATTAGAGTTTGTCTTCTTAAGAAAATGCCTTGTGCCAAATTTCGTGCTTATATTACAATTCATTTCACAATTATACGAAAAAATCGAAATTTTTTTTCACTTTGACACCCTGTAACTCTGTTAATATCAACTTTTGGTATAAGGCAAATGTAGCTAAATCACATTATTTTTATTCGAAAAATCCCCCATTGCTCTGTGTACCATTACTTATGGTCCAGCCTTTACATAGTTTTAGCTACACAACTTGAAACATCTACTTTAAATGTGGCACTAGATCGTTTAAATTTTTTTAAAATAATTCAAGGTAATTGAAGACGATCTGTAAAGTTAAATTGTTAGTTTAATCGTACGTCGTCCGTTAAGTACAATTCGATTATAACTCGTCGGCTGTACTTAACAAATTTGGATATTATAAAATCAAAATTTTAAAAAATAAAAAAGCAAAGACGTAATTTTTACTTTAAAGTAGAAAATTAACAAAAGTAAAAGCTAAAACTGTAACAATTCAAAATTAAAAAAATCGAATACAAAGTATTTCGAACTAAATCCTTAAAATATTGAGAATCAGTTGAAATTTTGGGGAATCTAGAAATATTTAGAAAAAAGTCAATTTTTTAAAAATTTGGAATTTATTTAATAATTGTCTCGACATTTCCATTCTTAAATGGAAGTGGTAGAGAAAAATATCCTTTGCACAAAAATCTGATGTTATAGATAATATTCAAATAATTATGTTTGAAATTAAAATTGATGTGACGAAAAAAAAATATGAAGAGGAAATCTAAATTAAGCGTTTGCATTGAAAATGTAGTTTTACATGAAAGTGTAACTACTATTAAAAAACTGAAATTAGTCATTTAGAAAATTAAATGAAAATCGTTCTGAAATAACATTTTGATCATAGTCAAAATTTTGGGGGAGAAGGTCAAAACTGCATTTCAGATCGCAATTTTGAAAAAATTCACAATTTTGATTAAGAAATGGGGCTTCAACAAATTTTCAGGTTAAAGATTGAAACTTCGAAAAAAAAAACTAGAGGCGTCGAAAAAACTCAAAATCTCTTGAAAAGGTCGAAACTTTAACTTTAACTTTAGAAAAAATTTAAAGTGTAAAATTTGTGAAATTTTAGAACTTTAATAACGAAATCGAAATTTCAAGATTCACATTTTGAGAAAAAAAATGTAGATAGAAGAAAATTCCCAATTTATAAATAATTTTCTAATTTAAATAATTTAAATTTAGTTTTGAACAGAAAATCAAAATACTTCAAAGAAAACGTTACGCTTGAAAAAGTGTTTTTATAGAGAAAAATCGAAAATTAAAGTTATTTAATAATTAATTAATTAATGCAGCAATCAAAATGAACACTTCTCACTGAAAATCTTTTTGGGTAATTGTATTTAAAGCAATATTTCACAAATGGATTATCGAAATGGTCATTTCAAGTTTAAATTACCTTTATTTTTCCATTTATCCGCCATCATTATTCAGGAGCCAGGCCCCCTAGAGAAAAATTGTAGATAGCCAATGATTGTTTTGTTAAGCTTAATGGTTAATGCTTTGTGTTTCTTCTTTAACAAAAAAATTGTTAATTTCTCACCAAAAATCTTTTTAAAACTTCATTAGATAACTCGATCTTAAAACTATTCATCTGAAACAGTATTGTTTTTGTTGAAAATTTTCAAGTTTCGTTTAGCTTAGTTATAAATGTTTTACTTTTCTGCATTTAGAATTCTTTGATCATTTCAAATCTATTTAAAATTAGGGGATTCGGTCCTATTAAAAAAACAACTTGATGGGGTTTTAGTTTATTGAAATACGAAATATGATTTAAAAATTACAAAAAAGGGGAATAAATATGTACAATGGAAATAAAAATCGTCCTGTCAATTTTTTTAAAGTATCGGATTTTTTTTATTCTCTGGAATCAATATTAAATGACCATACTACATGTTAAATCAAACTCAAAGATCAAATCAAATTTTTGCGGAAAAATAATTGAACTGACTGACATCTTATACCAGGGATGAGCAACCTTTGATTACAGCGGGCCAACTACAACGCTAAAAATTTAGCGCCGGCCGTATTTGAGAAAAATATGAACGCTAGATTAGGTGGTTAACACTAATTATTAACTATTAAGAAAACGAAAATAATAAATGTACTATAAAAAGTTACCTAATTAAAATACATAATAGAAATAAAAAAAGGAAAATTATTATGGAAAAATATTGTAGCGAAATGTAAATTATAGAATTTAGTACGTAAAAAATGTTTCTAGAAATATCTGATAAAGGGAAAACGGCCGCGATAATAAAGTAAACAGCAGATAAGCGTTCCAGAAATTTCGGCCAACGATAGCCTTATCTGCCAAAAACTTCTATATAAGGCGGACCCCTTTCCCTCGAGTCAATCAGTTAGTTAGAGTCAGTCAGTGTAATTAGTGAGTTAGTAGTTAAAAGTCAATAAGTGAGTTAATTATTCAGTTGTAGTGTTCTGAGTTTAGTTTGAAAATAAAGTGAGTATTATTCAGCAAGTATTTAATAATCATTTCGAACCGATAACCCCGCAACAATATCTTAAACAAACTTCAATGAGAATTTTGAAGTTTCTTCTTTGCCAAATTTGCCACAGCAGCTCGCACATACCTTTCCAATCGTGCGTAGTCTAGACCTGCGGTCCCTCTTAACTATTTTCATTAAGGAAAGTAATTGTTTGTAAACATGCGTTCTTCCAAAATTATAAGCATCACTAGAATAGGGCAGAGTGGGGTGCTTGCCCCCCTCTGGTTCATACAGCAAACCGAAATTTTATATTCAATTCAGAAGACTTTTCCTAAAAAATTCCCTTGTCTTCCTTAAAATTCATCCTTTCCTTGAGATATCGACAGTATGTCTCTAAAACTGTGAGAGAATTAAATAGTGATCAGTATCGTGCTTCAGTTATCTTTTTGCACATTTTGAAAATCTAATATGGATCATTTAACAGAAATGCATAAAATTATAATTTTACAAATGATGGGTTGTGGAGATAGAGCAAGATTACGAAGTCGCTCGTCTACTTCAACAAAAAGTTCTTGATTTACCGTCTATATCCCAAGGTACAATTAGTAAAATCGAGAAGCATCACGAACATGGACATGTACGAAAGCTAAGAAAAGAACACTCCGATGCATTAACTAATGATACCAAATTGGAAATAATGAATGAGTTTCAAGACAATCCACATTCTTCAAGTCGACAAGTAGCTGCAGCACTGAACGTTAGTCATTCCTCTTATTCGTGTACTGAAAGAAAATAAAATGCATCCTTACAAAATGACACCATGTCAAGAGCTCAATGAAGACGATTTTAATAGAAGAACTCATTCTTGTGACCAAATGATGCAAAGATTAGATAATAATGTCATCCAAATAGAAAACATATTGGTTTCTGAGGAATCCACTTTTACTCTTCACGATCATGTAAATCGTCAAAACTGGCGCTATTGGATTAGTGAAAATCCCCACTGGATGAGAGACTTGCATACACAGAACCCTGAAAAAGTTAATATTTGGGCAGGGATTATTGGAGATCATGTCATTGGTCCGTTTTTCATTGATGGAAATTTAAATGGAGATAATTATTCAGCACTGCTCCAAAACAACATTATACCAGCTTTGGTAAACTTATATCCAGCTCAAGAAAATCTACACGTTCCAACTAATGTAATAGCAAGATGGAGCACCACCACACTACCAAATCAATGTCCGACAATATCTCGATTTTATTTTCCAAATCGGTGGATAGGGAGGCGAGGTACGGTAGAATGGTCACCACAATTACCAGGCCTGACCCCTCTGGACTTTTTATGGGGTTATGTGAAAAGTACAATGTATAAAACCAAACCCCACGTCGTAGCTGACTTAGGAGCAAGAATAACGCTTGCGATTGCGTCAGTGACACCGAGATGTTGAATACTGTCAGGAGACATCTTTATTTACGATTAGGATGCTGCCAAAAGGTTGGAGGTGCCCAGTTTGAACATCTCCCACATTAAGTATGGTGTGCTCTTTATTTTATTAATGGAAAATATTAGATTTATATTTTGTAGTTGAAAATTGAAATTAATTTTTTTTTACTGTTAATTTTTAAAATAAATATAACAACCATGTCATTTTTGAACAGAGAATGAAATGACCATGAGGTATAACAAACCCCTACTTTCGGTTTAAAAATTTAGGGGTCGCTTGAAGAGGGTTGCATCTAGAAATGAAACTTTTACGGCGGAGGATGTCATTATAAATTTGACGTGCCTCGAAATTTTTCATAAATTTGTAGAATAACTGAGATACGGAATATATTCCATTTGGTTGTTCCACTATATTTCAAGATTATTTTTATAAAAAAAGGAAGCCATTTTGTTTGTAACATTGTCGGTATTTTCGGCATTTCCTTTGTACCTTTGTAAAAATTTAAGGAGAAATCTCGTGGCCTCAATGCTCTAAACATCTTCCTTTGCCTTCATTCTTATCTGTACATCAATAAATTTTATGACGTTCAGGCATCGAAAAGTTTATTATGCGGCGGACGGTTGTCTATTTATTATCATCATACCCTTAAAGGGTCAGTTTATAGCTTCAACAACTGGTATTTTCAATATTTCGGCGGCTCGGCTGGGTAAATTGGACACAGTCATGACAATGGACACTACCTGGGAAATGCATCCTCTTGACAGGTGTAAATAACATAATTTACTTTCGCAAAAATGTTAACCTTTACTGCGAAATGTTAAAACTTGTTCGGTACTTTTCTAAAGCAAAATTTAAAAGTTCAGTTCAATTAGTTCAAATCTAAAAAAAAATAAATACGGAAGCTGATTTGCCCCAAAGTGGACAATAAGGTTTTACTCCTTCACCGCATGAATTATTAGTTTATTAGGGTCACACTAAGCAATGGGTTCCAGTGCATTATTTTTGGTATTATCATGGGTCAACTATACAAGATATCCCACGACGAACTACATAGATCCTTGCTAAGAAGTTCTCAAAAAAAGTAAAATTTTGGGAAAAAAAAAACGTCGAATTTCTACAATAGATTGAAACCTAGAACAAATTAAAAACCTGAAATTTTTAGACATATTTGAATTTTTAGAAAAACTGTAAAATATCAGAAAGAGAAATTGTAAAAATAAACTGGAAGCTTAAATAAAATTATCGAACTTTAAAAAGGTCGAAGTTTTTCAGAGAAAAAGAAAAAAGTCAAATTTTAGGAAACATTTCAAGGAAAAAGTCAAAATTTTAAGAAAAGCTCGAAATTTCTACACAAAATTTGCAATTTTCCAGAAAAATTTAAATTTTGAGTAGAAATTTGAAATTCTGAGAAAAAAATAATCAAAAAAATCCAAATTTTCTGATACATTCGAGTTTTGAGAAAGTTAGTAAAACATTTTCGAAAGAAAAGAGAATGTGAATAAAACTTCTAGTTTCGAGACAAGTATTGAATTTTAAAAGAAGGTCAAGATTTCCCAGAGAAAGTTAAATTTTAAGAAATAAATCAAATTTTAAGATTTAAAAATAGATGAATTTAGTTCGAAATAAAAGTTGAATTCTCCAGAAAATACTCAATTTTGAAAAAGGAGATTTCGAAAAAAGTGAATTAGTTAAAAGTTCTCAAAAAAAGATAAAATCAAAAGAAACCTCGAATTTCGACAATAGATTGAAACCCAGAACAAATTAAAAACCTGCAATTTTTAGATAAATTTTAATCTTTAGAAAAACTGTAAAACATCAGAAAGAAAAATTGTAAAAATAAACTGGAAGCTTAAATAAAATTATCGAACTTTAAAAAGGTCAAAGTTTTTCAGAGAAAAAGAAAAAAGTCAAATTTTAGGAAAAATTTCAAGGAAAAAGGCAAAATTTTAAGAAAAGCTCGAAATTTCCACACAAAATTTGCAATTTTCCAGAAAAATTTAAATTTTGAGTAGAAATTTGAAATTCTGAGAAAAAAATAATCAGAAAAATCCAAATTTTCTGATACATTCGAGTTTTGAGAAAGTTAGTAAAACATTTTCGAAAGAAAAGAGAATATCAATAAAACTTCTAGTTTCGAGACAAGTATTGAATTTTAAAAGAAGGTCAAGATTTCCCAGAAAAAGTTAAATTTTAAGAAATAAATCAAATTTTAAGATTTAAAAATAGATGAATTTAGTTCGAAATAAAAGTTGAATTCTCCAGAAAATACTCAATTTTGAAAAAGGAGATTTCGAAAAAAGTGAATTAGTTAAAAGTTCTCAAAAAAAGATAAAATCAAAAGAAACCTCGAATTTCGACAATAGATTGAAACCCAGAACAAATTAAAAACCTGCAATTTTTAGATAAATTTTAATCTTTAGAAAAACTGTAAAACATGAGAAAGAAAAATTGTAAAAATAAACTGGAAGCTTAAATAAAATTATCGAACTTTAAAAAGGTCAAAGTTTTTCAGAGAAAAAAAAAAGTCAAATTTTAGGAAACATTCCCAAGGAAAAAGGCAAAATTTTAAGAAAAGCTCAAAATTTCTACACAAAATTTACAATTTTCCAGAGAAATTTAAATTTTGCGAAGAAATTTGACATTTCAAGAACAAGACGATTAAAAAAATCCACACTTTCTGATAAATTCAAATTTTGAGAAAATTGGTAAAATAATCTCGAAAGAATAGAGAATTTTAAAAGATGGTTAAAATTTTCCAGAGAAATGTCAATTTTAAGAAAAAAAATCAAATTTTGTGATTTAAAAATAGATGAATTTAATTCGAAATCTCCAGAAATTACCGAATTTTGAAAAAAGAGATTTCGAAAAAACTGAGTTAGTTAAAAGATCTTAAAAAAGATAAAATTAAAAAAACGTCGAATTTAGATAATAGATTGAAACCCAGAACCTGAAATTTTTAGACAATTTAAATTTTTTGAAAAATTGTAAAATTTCGAAAAGAGAAATTGTAAAAAATTGATAATTTAGAAAAAATTGTCGAACTTTTAAAAACTCGCATTTTTCCAGAGAAAGTTGAAGTTTGAGAATAACTTTGAAATTTAGAGAACAAGATGAATTTAAAGAACTGGAAATTGTCAGATAAATTCGAATTTTGATAGAATTGGTAAAATAATTTCGAAAAAAAAAAGAAAATGTTGACACAACTTTCAGTTTCGAGAAAAAGGTTGAACTTCAAAGAAAAGTCAAATTTAAAAAAAAATCAAATTTTGAGATTAACTTAAACACTTTGAAAGTTGACGAATTTTGTCGAAAAAATAGCAGCTTGCAGAAACAATAAAATGTCGAATTTTAAAAGTCAAAATTTCGAAAATAATCGAATTTTGCGAAAGAAGTCCAAATTTGTAGAAAATAAATAAAAGTTTAAATGTTTAGTAAAAGTCAATATTTGGGCAAAATGTCTAAATTTTGAAAAAGAACGAATTTTAAAAAAGAATCTAGAAATTTCGACAAAAGTGTTGAAGGACAAAAGTCAAAGAGAAAGTCAAATTTTGAGTTTAAGTCAAACGTTTTGAAAATATGTAGATACATTTTA
>CM053326.1:3182290-3284920 GCA_028583605.1 Dastarcus helophoroides
TATTAGAAGGCGTTTTGCAGTTATATGATCCACTACGTTCATATTTTTGAAGCCTTGACAAATGTCCTACAATTTTGAAGAAATTCTTTCAAAACGATATGTCAGAACC
This sequence comes from Dastarcus helophoroides, assembly GCA_028583605.1. NCBI lineage: Eukaryota > Metazoa > Arthropoda > Insecta > Coleoptera > Bothrideridae > Dastarcus > Dastarcus helophoroides. Next base: position 3,182,400 of record CM053326.1, read on the forward strand.
TATGCTTTATTTTATTCACAGTCAGGCGTCGTTGTTTCATAAAATTACTCTACAAATTGAAGGAGATAAAATTTCAGCAGCAGAAGTTTGTATTATATTAAACGATTTCATACTGCAATGTAAATCAAAATTTAATGATGGATTTTTACCACTAATTCTAAAGAATAAACTGACCGTTTTGGAAGATTCCAATCCCGGAATAAAAAATGGATTAAAAGAAGTTAAAAATTTTTATAAAATTTGCTATGAACATATCGCAGAATGGATAGTGAACTTTAGAGCATTAAATTGTTTCAAATGGACCCTTCTAAATAGTAAAACTGAATGGAAAGAAGTTTCTTCAGCAGTCGAATTTGTAATGAAGGAAGTAAAAGATATTGTTATTAATGACAATTTTCTCTTTGAAGAAATTCGAAGAGTAAATTTATATTTAAATGAAGAAAAATTAAAGAAATGGAACGATGAGAAAATAGAACTTGACAAAAGATGGGTAGAAATCTTTCGGCATTTTAGAGTAGAACATATCCCACATGAAAATTTAAAATCTTTATTAGAAATTTCCTTATGTTGTTCAGGCACTAATGCTGCTGTTGAAAGGGTATTTTCACTAGGGAATGATTATTGGAGCAGTGAGAAGTCGCAACTTTCTGTAAAAACATTATCTGCCGTCTCAACAGTCAAATTTAATATGCAAAATGAAAGTTGTTCGGATGTGGCTACATTATTAGACGAACATCCTCATTTAGCAAAAAAAATCCACTCCGAAGAAAAATATGTTTTTAAAAGAAAATAAAGTTTTTATCGTTTTCTCTTCTTTTTTTGTCACCTAACCTATGAAATACTTACAAAGTGTACTCTTTTTGAACAAAAAATAGTTGGTCACCTTATACAGGGTGTTACAAAAGTCCGGGCCGCTACTTCAGGAGCATATTCTACACATTAAAATATGAAAAATGTTGAAATACCTTTTTTTCTTTAAATTGCCTCCTAACGGAGATATGACCATTTAAAGATGGCGCCCCTAAAGTGGTTTTTTTACTACAAAAAGTTAACGGTTAGTAGCAAAGTCATGAAATTGAACAAGCAGTTAAAGAATTGGATTAGGCATATTCTCATGTAATATATTTTTTAAATAAGCAGTAGCGTGATGTGTAGGGGGTTGCCCGCGATTATTTTTTGCCGTAACTTTTTTGTATTGCAATATTTCGACACAAAAGTGCCATAATCGTAAAAGGCAACATTTTTTATACAAAAAAAGTACTCTTTCTCAAAGTCGCTAAAAGTAACCGTTTCCGAGAAAAAAGCGTTTAAACAAAATTGTTGCATTTATTAGAATTCGTTTTGCAAATTTCTAATTTATCCACTACTAACTGCATTGATATAAAAATAGTACAAAAGTAAGAGAAAAAAAATCAAAGCAAGTGTTCGAAATTACTGCCCCCTGCAGCAATACATTGCTCGGCTCGTCTTCTAAGGGAACTCCTTACTCTTTCGCAAATGCCTGGTGTATTGTGAATCCGGTTGAACCCATTTTCAATTCGTTCACGAAGATCATTGATATTGTCAACTGGTGTGGAGTAGACGATCTGCTTTAGATGTCCCCATAAGTAGAAATCGAGTGGGTTGAGGTCAGGAGACCTAGCTGGCCATGGTATCGGACCTCCTCGACCTATCCATCGTTGATGATAGTTGTTATTCAAAAATTCCCTAGCAACTGCACTAAAATGGGCAGGTGCCCCATCGTGCATTATCCACATTCGCTGTCTTGTTATGAGTGGAACATTTTCAAGTAACACGGGTAACTCTGTTTGCAAAAAATGTCTATATGATGCTCCTGTTAACCTGTGAGGTAAAAAAAACGGTCCAATTATAGAGTCCCCTATTATTCCTCCCCAAATGTTAAGTGAAAAATGTTGCTGATGTCTCGACTGAATAACTGCATTGGGATTTTCAACTTGCCACTGATGCATGTTGTGAAAGTTAAGTATCCCGTTTCTGGTAAAACCCGCTTCGTCCGTAAATAATATGAGCGATGGAAAGTTTATTGCGCCCAAACCGTTACCGTTTTTGTGTAATAGTAGGTGATAGACTGGAACTTTCAGTCGTCCGAGGTAGTACTACCCCACGCCACCAAGGAGGCGGTGAAATGATGCTTACATCATGTTTTCGTTTCTGACACGTGGTATTCTTCTTTCCTTGTCCTCTCCTTTTCCTTATTTCCTTTCTTCATCTACCCTGATTTTTTTTCTTCTAATTATTAAAAACAAATATGATGGATTCTGTTCGTGCAACAAATTCCGGACTTAAACTAGCCTCCCATTCGGATGTTCGGGTGGAGAGTGTACGAGGGAATCCAAAATCGACGGAAAATTGTAATGAACCACGGGCCAAGTTTCTTTCAAAATTCAATTCTGCAACATTCGGGGTCTAAACTCAAATCTGAACTCGGTTCATCAATACCTTCAAAATGAAAGACCCCATGTGCTGTCTCTGACAGAAACCCAAGTCTCCCCATCCATCAATACAGTCCATTTGCTTTGCTCGAACTACGACTTGCATACAAAATTTCGACACAAGAGGAGAATTTATGCTTTACGCGAAGCGACCTGTCCTGTCAACGAGAAGAAGCACTGGAATCTGCTGATCATGATGTGATTTGACTGAAAATCTGCTCCAAAAACGAAGTAATATTCATTTGTTCACTTTATTTGTCTCCAAACGATCCCTCATACAGACAGCTCTTCTCTTATCTCTCCGTAACCTTTGGTCACCTACAGACGAATTATCCAAACGCTGAGGTTGTCTTTCTTGGTGACTTCAACGTACACAACATCCCCTGGTCAAGGTTTTCTTCCCGAACTGACGACGCGGCAAGGGTGGCAGAGGCTTTCGCCATCACTTGTGGATTATCGCAATTAGTTGAGGAGCCCACAAGAATTCCTGATGTAGATACCCATCAACCTAATCTACTCGACCTTTTCCTTAGAAATTCTCCAAATTAAAATGCGCCAGGGGCTTATCAACTGTCCGAACGGTTCCAGGTCCTTTTGGGGATTTGCAAAGTCGATTGGAAAGAATTTTACACCTTCAATTTTTCCACCTTTACTGGATGAAAATAGCAATATTGCTACTACCTCCAAGGCAAAGGCTGACATGTTAGTCTTAATATTTTCTGAAAATTCCAATCTTGATTCTCGAAGCGCAGAACCTCCTACTCTTCCTAAGGTTGGCACTTCGATGCCTGAAGTTGGTTTCAGACAACGCACAATCAGGAAGATTTTCCTTGAGCTCGACACCTCGAAATCTTCTGGACTTGATGGCATTCCCGCTATTGTTCTTAAGAGGTGCGCCCCAGAGTCGACTCCTGTCCTAAGCAAATTGTTCACACTCTCTTACAACAAAGGTGTATTCCCTAACATCTGGAAATCCGCTAGAGTGCAGCCTGTCCTTAAAAAGGAAAAAAGGAACATGGCTGACAACTATCGCCCTATATCTTTGTTACCCGTTATATCTAAAGTGATGGAAAAGGTTATCAATATCGAGATTCTCAAATATCTGGAGGAAAATAGAAGCATATCCGTCAAACAATACGGGTTTAGACAACAACGTTCCACTGGCGATCTACTGTCATATGTTACTCATATCTGTAACTCAGCTGTGGAAAAACACGGTGAGGCTAGGATTGTGGCATTGGATATCTCAAAGGATTTCGACAGATTTCAGCACCGATTTCTTCTCGCCAAATTAACATCCTATGGTCTTCCTCCTGGACTCTGTCATTTGATATCCAGTTTTCTCGCTGACAGATCTTTTCGGGTCGTCGTCGATGGCATCTCATCCGAGAGATTTGCGATTAACACAGGGGTGCCTCAGGGGTCCGTTCTGTCTCCTGCTCTATTTGTGTTACACATAAACGATCTCTTAGCTTCAACTTCCAATCCTATATACAGCTTCGCAGATGATAGTAGCCTCGTGTCATCTTTTTTCTCGTACAATACATAATCTGCTGCTTTAGATCGACTAAGGGAACAGCACATACAGATGATTAATCGGAATCTCGAAATCATTCTGGAATGGGGTAAGAAAAATTTGGTCGACTTCAACGCTTCAAAAACTCAGGCCGCTGTTTTCTCTAAGAAAGGGATAATGCAACAAACATACTAATGGACGGTATTCCGATGGGATCTAATCTATCTATTCTAGGAGTGAATCCGAGCACTAACTTCTCTTGGGATGATCATGTGCGCGCCATTACCAAATCGGTCTTTCAGAAGCTAGGCTTTCTTTTTAGAGCTAAAAAGTACTTCACATCTCATCAGCTATTAACACTATACAAAGCTCAAGTTAGGCCAATACTAGCCAATCCTGTTCTCATGTTTGGAGTTCAGCCCCAAAACACACTTTAGCTCTCTTGGATTCAATTCAAAGAAGAGCGATTCGCCCAATTGATGACGAGAGTCTGACCGATTCTCTCGAAACACTAGAGCACACGCGTATGGTTGGTGACTTGCCTCTTTTCTACAAGCACCAGAGACTAAATAGACTGAACCTAATATGGTAAGCAGGGAAGCCAGTTGAAAGCCTGGCGAAAGCCTAGCTCCATCTAGCTCGCAATGCCCTCTTATTATTTGACAGACCTTTGCGAAGATAACATCGGTTTTTTTTAAAGAAAATGGGCTGTAAATATGGGGAAGTGTATTGTGGATCATTGTTGAAACCTCAGTGAACACATTAGTAAAGGAAAATCAAGAGTTTCATTCTTTGGGTAGGTAAAAATAAAATATATAAATATTCAATTATCGGCCTGCGTGCGTCGCCATTTCACTGCAATCATGACGTCTTTACAGCACCGGCTTAACAATATTGTACACAGGCGTCGCGTATTGAAAGAAAATTATTTTACTGTTAAACCAAGATGTCTTTGAAAATAGTTCCCCTGAACTTTTACCAAAAAGCACTTATAAAAATTATCCTATTGGCCCAAAGGCCCCTAATTCTAAAGTTTCATCTAAATCGTTAGAACCGTTACGCGGCAAGTTTCGTATTTATAAATTTTACTTAATCCGACCATATCAAAGAGTAGTGGAATGCACCTCCCCACTTCCCCAGATTTTAGCTTCATCTGTACGCATGAGACAACATTGAAACGTTCAGTCTATTCAGTCTCTGACAAGCACCATCGTGGAAGATGCTCGCAGGAACTAGTAGGATTGAACCTCCCAAAGGCAAGATTCTCGAGGCGTACTAGACAGTCGGAGACAGCAAATTCCTATGCGGTCCAGCTTGACCCAGTGAGGACTTCTGTCTACTGAGACCCTTTTTTCTATAGAACTTCCAAGTTATGGGACTTGTTACCGAAAGGAATTTTCCCCAAAAATTACAACCTATCCTTATTTAAGAAGGGGGTTCATCGACATCTATCCTTGATTCCGCATCCTACTCGCAGTGCTTTGAAAGCATAATGGGGTTACCCTTCGCGAGTGGATTAAACTTAAAAAAAACATTCTTGGCTAAACATAAATGACGTAAAAAGTGCAAATGAATCATCATTTTACGTGAACCCCCTGCATTTTTCACGAGCCGCCACTGATGTATTCATAAGTAAACGCAGTGTATGACTTACAATACAAATTTACATATTTATAGAATAGAAACGATATCCTTTGATATATTTGATGTAATACGCTGCTGCCAATGTATTTTTAATTTGCCATCGCTGAAGTAACATGTACTCGTTTAACACGTTTATTATTATAAGATAAATGGCACACGTTATTTGTAAACATTCTGAATTATTTAAATGTGCAGTGAGTTGGTGATAACTGTGCACCAATGATTTACAGAAAAATAATGTTTACCTTTGTTGGGACCTACGTTTTTCTTTTGATTAGTTTGCCTCTAACAATCAGCGAGGGTCAACCTCATATAATATTTATTTTAGCAGATGACCTAGTGAGTAAATTACAAATTATACTGTTAAGTGTTACATAAATAACAATTTTAAATCTATCAGGGATGGAATGATGTAGGGTTTCACGGATCGGGAGAAATATTGACACCAAATATTGACGCTTTAGCTTATTCTGGTTTAGTTTTGAATAATTACTACGTCACTCCAATATGTACCCCATCAAGAAGCGCTCTTATGACTGGCAAATATCCCATACATACAGGTATGCAGCATACCGTTTTATTCGGTGCTGAAGCAAGAGGGCTACCCTTATCAGAAAAACTGTTGCCTCAGTATTTAAAAGAACTAGGGTACGTCAATCACATTGTTGGGAAATGGCATTTGGGATCTTACAAAAAGGAATTTACCCCAACATTTAGGGGTTTTGAGAGTCATCTTGGTAATAATCCGTTAAACTTTCAAAGGATTTTCTATTTTTAATATTTATTTAAGGATTTTGGACCGGCCACCAGGATTATTTTGATCACACTGCAAGTGAAACACCAGGATGGGGTCTTGATATGAGAAGAAATTTGGAAATTGCCAAGGATTTACATGGGCAATATTCCACTGATATATTCACTAATGAAGCTGTTAGAATAATTAAGACGCATAATATTTCTAGGCCATTATTTCTTTATCTAGCACATACAGCAGTACACTCTGGAAATCCGTATAATCCCCTTCCAGCTCCAGATCAAACAGTAGAATCATTTTCTTACATAAAGGATTATAAAAGGCGAAGATTTGCAGGTAAGTTCGGGTTACTTTAGAATATGCTTGTAGATTTATTATACTGATAATTTGAAAGTCTTCATTTACTTATGAGTAGAGATGCAAACGATAGTTCGATGTTTTGAAAACATCGATGTATCGTTTGTAAACATCGATGTTTCAACATCGATGGTAAAGCTTAAAAAATATCGATACATCCTTCAGTTTATAAACGATGTTTGAAAAATCGATACATCGCATAGCGACAGAACTAGCTAGGGATGCAACATCGTTCAAAAAAGCATCGATGTTTGAACATCGACATTTTTTTCAATGAAACATCGATGTCTCTTACATCGATATTCGATATCGATACATTGATATTTATCCAATGTTTTTTATTAAATATTTAATTGCGAATTTAAGAAGTCAAAATTAGACATTTTTTTAGAAATTCGAGTTGAATAGAAATTTCGACTTTTTTCTCAAAATTCCGTGATTAAAGTTGAAATTTCTACTTTTTTCTTCAAATTTCAAATTTCGTCTTAAATCTCAAAATTTCGACTTTTTTTCTAGAAATTCCGAGATTATTTACTTTTCCCACCAACTTTTTTTGTAAACTCAAAATCTACGTTATTTGAACCGAAAGATTAACGTTTTCAAAAAAAGTAGACAATTTGAGATTGCTGCCCTATATTTAAATGTTAAACTCAATATTTTAAAAATTCCCACTTTAATTTCAAATGTTTATAAAAAATGCTCGATAAAAATTGAAGGTTAAATGTTGGATATGAAGAAAAAGCACAAATTTCGGAAAAACACTAACATTTATAAAAGTAAAATTTTATTTAATGCTAAATTTTGGGTTTTGAAAAATAAAAATTTTTTAAAAATGTCAAAACATTTAAAATAGCCAAAATTTTGAAAAGGAATTTTAAGAAATTTCGGAAATTAAAAAAAAAGTCGAAATTTTGATCGAACTCTTTTTAAAAACCTCAGGCAAAATTTTGTAAAAATGGCAAACTTTATAAGTCTAAATTTAAAAAAAGCGTAGTTTTGCAAACATTTCGAATTTTAAAAAATTTAGAAGGCGCACTAATTAAAACAAGAAAAGAATTTGAAATTTTTCAAAAAACAAAATTTTCATAAAATTTCAAATTTTCGAAGAAATCGAAATTTTAACAGACGAATTTTTAATAGAAATTTTAATGGTGAAAATTTTGAAAAATATCGACATTTTCATAAAAAGTCAAAATTTCCAATAAAAAGATTTCCAAAAATGTGGAAATTCTGAAAAAATGGTAAAAAATTTAGACAAAATTTTGAAGATTTGAAAAAATACAATTTTTAAGAAAGGATAAATTTTTGAAATCGTACTAATTTTATTTGAAGATAAATTGTAATTTTGACCAAAGTAAAGATTTCCAAGAAAAGTCGAAATTTTAAAAAATGGTCAACATTTTAAACAGGACAAAATTTGGAAACAGTGCTCAAAATTGAAAAATATTAAAATGTTTAAATAAAAATCGAAATTTTCAAGACAATTGGAAAATTTCAGAGGATGCTTTTTTTTATTAAAAAACGAATTTTTTGCAAAAGCCAAAGTTTTGTAAAAGTGGTATTAATTTAACTTAAACAATGTAATCCTAAAAAAGTAAGAATTTAAAAAAAAATCGAAATTTTGAGAAATACCAAAGAATTTCAAAAATAGGTGAAATTAAAATAAAATGTTTTGAAAAAAACTCAAATTTTAAAAAAGTAGAAATTTTAAAATAGTCTAAATTAAAAAAAATAATTGACAATTTAAAAAACATCGAAGTTTTAAAAAAAAATTCTAAAGTTTTAATCAAAAAGTGAAATATTTAGAAAATTACAAATTTTGGAATTTTAAAAATAAGGACATTTTAAAAATGTTGAAATTTTTAAAGTAGCCGCAATTTTGAAAAAGAAATAACATTTTGAAAAAATTAAAAGTCGAAATTTTGAAAAATGCTGAAATTTTCATAAAATATTGAAATTTTCAAAAAATATTGAAATTTTCAAAAAAAATTCCAGATCTTCTAAAACATTCGAAATTTTTAAAAAACTCGAACTTTTTAAAAAAATCAGTTGATTTTGTAACTTTTAAAAAAGCGAAGTTTTGAATCCTATTAATTTTCAAAAGGAGATAAAATTATGAAAGGAGACAACATTTTGAAAATAATAATAATAATAATTTTGAAAGAAGACAAAATTTTGAAAATTCTAAATTTTTAAAAGAATTCGAAATTTTGTCTCCTTTCGAAAATAAGTAGGACTCAACCTAGTAATTTGCAAAAAGAAACAAAATTTTGAAAGGAGACAAAATTTTGAAAATAATAATAATAACTTTGAAAGAGGACAAAATTTTAAAAATTCAAAATTTTTAAAAGAATTCGATATTTTGTTTTCTTTTGAAAATAAGTAGTACTCAACCTACTAATTTTCAAAAGTAGAGAACATTTTGAAAAGAGACAACATTTTGAAATAATAATAATTTTGACGGAAGACAAAATTTTGAAAATTCAAAATTGTTAAAAGAATTCGAATTTTTTTAAAAAACGAAATTCTTAACCAAATTTCGAATTCGAAATTTTGTCTCCTTTTGAAAATAAGTAGGACTCAACCTAGTAATTTTCAAAAAGAAACAAAATTTTGAAAGGAGACAACATTTTGAAAATAATAACTTTGAAAGGAAACAAAATTTTAAAAATTCAAAATTTTTAAAAGTATTCGAAATTTTGTTTTCTTTTGAAAATAAGTAGTACTTAACCTACTAATTTTCAAGAGGAGACAACATTTTGAAAATAATAATAATAATTTTAAAAGAATTTTGAAAATTCAAAATTGTTAAAAGAATTCGAAATTTTTTAAAAAACGAAATTCTTAACAAAATTTCAAATTTTCGAAAAAATGGAGATTTTGAAAAACAGACGAATTCTTAAAATATATTAATAGTCGAAATTTTAAAAAATATTGACATTTTCATAAAAAGTTAAAATCTTTAATAAAAACTGAAGATTTCCAAAAAAAGGAGTATCTTGAAAAATTCGAATTTTTCTAAAAGAGTAATTTGAGCCGAAGAGTACGATTGAAATTTAAATTTTTCAAACAAAGCAGACATTTCTAAATTACAGACATACATGGGAGAAAAACTTTAACTTTTAAAAGTTAACTCAAAAATCTAAAAATTTAGACTTAAATATTTTTAAAAAATGTTGGAATTTTCGATAAAAATTCAAGACTTAAGTACGGATTTGGAAAGAAAAGTCCAAAGTTTCAAATGTATAAACAAAAATTTGGTTTAATACAAAATTTTAGGAAAATTTCGAGATTTCTAAGATAATTTGGAATTAAAAAATATGCAATTATCAAAATTAAACATGGAATTTTGATAAAAATTTCCAATTCCTGGTAGTAGATATTGAAGAATTGTTTGCTCAAAAATTGACAACTTGTCGAATATTCTAAATTTAGAAATTAAGTTCTAAATTTTGAAAATTCTGTTATGGTTTTAATTTGGACATTTTTATTTTTAGCTTGAAAATTGGTTTATTTCTAAAATCTAACATCTTTTTTATGAATATTTCAACTTTTTTTAAGAGGATTTGAATTAAAATACGAAATTAACAAAATGAAAAGTTCCAAAAAAGGCAATTTATGTAAAAAAGTTGTTTTAAAAGAAGTGAAAATTTAAAGTTTAAGTTAGAGTATCGATCTGAATCTGAATGCAGATGACGTCGATGCATCTTTTGCTAATCTTTTTAGATTAGTACGCTTGAAAATGCCAGTTCTGCTGGCGAAATACGTATCGCGTAATTATTTATTTAATTGCCGATGTGCTAAAGGGGAGACATCTTCTTTGGACTAGAAATCTTGATAAAATAAGAATTTTCTGTTTGCCCCAAGATATAAAATAATAAACATTAAATAAATAATAAATAATTGTGAAAATTCAGCTATGTTTTTGATCGCGATGCAATATATCGATTTTTCAAACATCGTTTATAAACTGAACGATGTATCGATATTTTTTATGCTTTACCATCGATGTTAAAACATCGATGTTTACAAATTATACATCGATGCTTTCAAAACATCGAACTGTCGTTTGCATCCCTAGAACTAGCGCCATCTGTTGCATAAATCGATGGGATAAGCCGCCATACAATTTTGTGACCCGATGGCAGCAGAGTACATTTAACAAATTCATGCTAAATTTGTATGCTGCAGGTATACAAATACAATTATTTGAATATTAATAGTTTAGATATCGGTCTATGTCAAGGGTGGGCAAATACGGCTCTGACCGTTGCACTTCATTGAGTTGAGTGCTGTTCCCATTGACATTTTAATGTTCTTTTATTAATTTAGAACTTTTTTATGTCTCTTGATTATCTGATATTCATGAAAAGGAAAAAAACTAAAAAAAATTTGTTTTTCAAATTTTCGATGGTTTCTCAAAATTTCGACTTTTTTTGAAAGTTGTAACTTATTTTTAGGATCTCGTCTTTTACTCCAAATTTCCAATAATTTTTTCAACTTTGTCCATCTTTGATCTCAGCGATTTTAAAGACATTTTTCAGATAGCGATTCTTTTTTGAAATTTCTAAGTTAGCCTCGTAAATAATAAGAATTTTAAAATGTAAACGCCGAATTTTGAGAAAAAAAAACAATGAAAATTTCGAGAAAGAACTCGACATTTATGAAAAACCTATAAAACTATTTTTTTCTTTTTAATGAACATGAATATCAGCTGATCAAGAGCAGAGCTTCGAACCGGAACTGAACCGAAAACCGGAAACCGAAAAAAACCGTTATTTCTGTGGAAACGAAAACCGGAACTGAACCGAAAAGAAAATATCGATTTATTGCGGTTCAGTGCAGATTCAAAAGTCCACAGTTGACAAAATCTCCCTATTTCAATTTCAACTTTACATTGAAAGTCTCGAACTACAACCCAATATTTTCTCTCCATTATTATTATTATTGTATTGTTCACGAGACTTTTGGAAACTTAGACTTTCTTTATTAAAATTTTAAATGTAAACTTATTTTTATTTTGTCCCACAAAGGTCAGCTTTAAATTTAAAATTTGGAATTTTTCTAAAAATATTGACGTTTATTTATAAATATTTCGACATTTACTACTAGCATTTGAATCAAAATTATGTAGAATTTTTGTAAAATAAATTTTGAATATTTTCTCCAATTTCACCTTTTTTTTCAAAATTGTGGGTTTACAATTTCAATTTTTTCCTATTCTTTCAATCGTTCTATACAAATATGATGCCTGATCCGTAGCTCGCGAGCCACATATGGCTTGCAGTAATTTTTAAAGCGACCTGAGGTGCCTATGAAGAAAAGAGGCATCCCATTTTATTTAGCAAATTCATGTTTTCAAACTGAAATCAAAATTTTTAAGATAAGTCAAAATTTCAATTTTAAAATCGGAAAAATTAAAAATAATTATCTTTAACGTGAAAAATTTAAGACAAAGGCTAAACAATTTTATAAATTATTCGAAATAAATTGATTTAAGCAAATACAATTGTCAGAGTTTCAATTAAACACGAAATTTTGAAAAAGAAAGTTCAAACAGAAAAACTGGAAATGAATAAGTGGAATTTTAAAAAGTATAATGTTTAACTTTGAATGAAAAATGTTGTGCAAAACTTTGAAAAGATAAAAAACTCTTAAAACAAAAAAAATCTCGAATTTTCAATTATAAAATTAAAACAGAATTTTGAGAAAACAACCAAATCTTGAAAAAACCAAAAGCCATTCACAAGAATTCAGTTTTAGCACGAAATTTCGAAAAAAACGTCCACATTTTAAGTTTAAATTCGAAATTTCGAAAAGAAAGTTCAAACCTTGAGATGAGGGTCAACATTTTGAGATCAAAAGACAAAATTTACAAAAGAAAGTCTAGATTTCGAGTTTTGTGGCAAAATTTTAGAGAAAAATATCAAGGTTCAAGTTTGAACTCAGAATTTTTAGAAGAACCCCTCCTAAGAAAATCTTAAAATGTCTGCCTTATTCTCGATTTTTGAGAATAAAGTAAAAAATTCGATGAAATGGCTAAAATATCAAATTAAAATTTTAGTGAAAGGTTTTTCTTTAATAATTCGCACTTTTTTGGAAATGTTGACTTTTTTTCTCGAAATTTCGACTTTAATCTTAAAATGTCAAACCTAACCACTACATTTCGAGAAAAAAGTTCAAATGTCCAGAGAAGCTTAAAATTGATAAAAACAAATTTCAAGTTAACGAGAAATTATGAGAAAAATTCGAACATTTTAAGAGAAACTAGATATTTATAATTTTGTTTTACTATAAATTTTCGAAATTTTGATAAAATTTGGAATCCTCAACATTTGCTTAAAAATTCAAAGTTTCTAGAAAAATAAAAATCTCATTAGTTATTAAATTTTAATCTTTGACGAACGTGTTTCAGTTTCCAACAAAATTTGACCATTTCGAAAAACGATGATAGTTTTCGCTTTAAATTTAGGCTATTTTTATTTTAAAAAAAGTTAAAATTTCAAATTTGAACTTGGATTCTTCAGAATATAATAAAATTTCGAAAATAACTTCGAAATGATTGCTCCAAATTTTCTAAAAACGTGAAAATGTCTAAAAAGAATTCGAAACTTTGATAACAGAGAGTAAAGAGATTTAACTTTTTTTTTTCGAAATTTTTACATTTTTCTTAAAATTTTATATTTAAATTGCAATTTTTTTTCCAAAATTTCAACTTAAACATGAAATGTAGTCTATTTTTTTAATTATGACTTTTTTTGATATTTACACAGTAACCTCTAAATTCGAATGTTTAAAAGACTCATAATTACTAGAAATAGTTCAAATCTTGAGTAATTTTTATTTATGAAAGATAAAGATTTATTTTTTCGAACTTTGATCATTGATTGAATCAAAATTTTAGTTCCTAGAACGGTACAATTGTTTTCTCTAAAGTTGAATGATTTGCTCGAAATATTGAATTGAAACACGGCATTAAAAAAATTGTGTTAACCTACAGAAAGTAGTCAAAACTTGAAAAAAACTAAGTTTATGTAAAAAAAATTCTATAGGTTTCATTTTAATCATAACAATTTGACTTTCAATTCAATTGTTCGAGTACCTTCTCTAAGCTTAAAATCCTTAGTATAAGTTGGAATTTTGCAACTTAATACATTTTTTTTCAATTCTGAATTATTTATAAAATTTAAAATTATTTTCTTTTCCTGAAAATTTAACTTCAAATTCAGATATAGACATTTTTTTAGAAATAGCGACTCCGCTTTATATATTACTTTTCTAAACATTTTATTAAACTTAAAAAGTGTTAACATTATTTCTAAATAGTTTAACTGAAAATTTTGAAATCTAAAATTTTTAATTTTAAATTCTATTTATTCTAAAAGTTGGAGTACAAGTTTACAGTTTCTACATTCTTTAAAAAATTGACTTTGTACTCGAAATTTCAACCTAAATCGAAATTTTAAATTTAAATTGATTTTTTTTCTTAATTTTCATATCCTTTTTTAAAATTTGTACTTTTGTTTCGAGATTACCCGAAATGTTTTATTTCTTTTAAATAAAACATTAAAAATGAGTCACTCGGAGCTGAACCAAAAACCGAAAAAAACTGTAACGCAATGTAAATAGGTGAAATAGGATTTAGAATAAAATTGTAGAATTTAGTAAATAAAAAAAAAGTTTCTAGAAGGTTCTGATAAGGGGAAAGCGGCCGCGATAACGAAACAAACGCCAGATAAGCGTTCCAGAAGTTTCGGCATTCGATAAGCCTTATCTGCCGAAATTTCTGGAAGCCGGCGGCCAAAACTATAAAAAGGTGGTCAGCTTTCCCTCGACTCAGTCAGTTAGAAGCAAGTGCAATAAGTTGGTTAGCAATTAGTAAATAATTAGTGAGTTACTGTTCAGTTGAAGTGTGCCGAGTTAATTCAGTAATAAAGTGGGTATAATCTATCACGTGTATCAATTTGAACCGATAACGCACGTAATAAAACCGTTATTTTTGTAGGAGCGAAAACCGGAACTGAACCTATATAATTTTTTTTCGGAACGAAAACCGGAACAAAAATAACGGTACGAAGCCCTGATCAAGAGTTATAAAGAAAGTTCTGAATTAATAAAAGAACATTAAAATTTCAACGGGAGCAGCACTCAACTCAACGAAGTGCAACGCTCAAAGCCGCATTTGCCCACACTTGACATAGATCGATATAGAAAAGCGATGTGTAAAAATCTTTAATTGTTGAATGGCTTAAATTGAATGTTGATTTAGCTGCTTATGCCGCCTCTTTAAGGTGCCGCCTGATGCGGTTGCCTCTTTGCATCATAGCACGGTAAGGCCCTGATTCCACAAAAAATCTTTATAATGTTACTCGAACTCTAATAATTAAAATGAACCGTCATTAAACTATTTATCATGTTTAGCTATGCTTTCTAAACTGGATTTTTCGGTGGGAGAAGTTGTCTCAGCTTTACAAAGTAAAGGTATTTTGGAAAATTCAATCATTGTTTTCTCAACTGACAACGGTGGACCCGCTGCTGGATTTAATCTCAATGCTGCTTCCAATTTTCCTTTGAAAGGCGTAAAAAATACCCTTTGGGAAGGCGGTGTCAGGGGAGCTGCTTTTCTTTGGAGTACCTTGATAAAAAATAACTCACGAGTCGCCACCCAAAAAATGCATATAGTCGATTGGTTACCGACACTTTTAGAAGCGGCGTCGTCTAATTCAAACAAAAACAAGTTAAGGTAAAATTTTAAGACGTTGGGTTGGTGATGGAATTGATTTTTATTAAAAGATATATGTCTGCAAATAAACCGCATCAAAATATACTCAAAGTGTTCCAGTTGTGCATTTCATTTCCAAAGAGTTTCATAAGTTTAATATGCTGAGTTACCGTGCTCTGAGATTTCGAATTTAGAATTCCGTACCTTAAAAGGAGAAAAAACGAAACCTTTATAATCTCACTCTCGTGTACGGCCCCCGTCTGCCACAAAGAGGTTTTTCTTCTTCTTTTTCCTTATTTCCGTTTTTCATCTGCTTTGATTTTTTCTTCTTATTTTTAAAAACAAAGATGATGGATTCTCTTCGTGCAAAAAAGTCCGGGCGTAAACTACCCTCCCGTTCGGATGTCCGGGTGGAGAGTGTGCGGGAGAATCCGAAATCGACGGAAAATTTTAATATGCCACGGGCCAAGTTTCCTTCGTACAATTCATTCAAAATTCAATTCTGTAACATTCTGGGTCTAAACTCATATCTAAACTCGGTTCATCAACACTTTCAAAATGAAAGACCCCATGTTTTGTCCCTGATAGGAATCCAAGTCTCCGCATCCATCAATACAGTCCATTTGCTTTGTCCTAACTACGATTTGCACACAAAATTTCGACACAAGAGGAGAATGCGTGCTTTTACGCGAAGCGACTTGTTCTGTCAACGAGAAGAAGCACTGGAATCTGCTGAGCATGATGTGATTCGGCTGAAAATCTGCTCCAAAAGCGAAGTAATATTCAGTTGTTCACTTTGTCTCCCAACGATCCCTCATACAGACAGCTCTTCTCTTATCTCTCCGTAACCTTTGATCACCTACAGACGAATTATCCAAACGCTGAGGTTGTCTTTTTCGGTGACTTCAACGTACACAACATCCCCAAATCTCCCCATCAATCAATACAGTCCATTTGCTTTGCCCGAACTACGACTTGCATACAAAATTTCGACACAAGAGGGAAATTTATGCTTTATGCGAAGCGACCTGTCCTGTCAACGAGAAGAAGCACTGGAATCTGCTGATCATGTCGTGATTTGACTGAAAATCTGCTCCAAAAACGAAGTAATATTCACTTGTTCACTTTATTTGTTCCAAACGATCCCTCATACAGACAGCTCTTCTCTTATCTCTCCGTAACTTTGGTCACCTACAGACGAATTATCCAAACGCTGAGGTTGTCTTTCTTGGTGACTTCAACGTACACAACATCCCCTGGTTAAGGTTTTCTTCCCGAACTGACTACGCGGGAAGAGTCGCAGAGGCTTTCGCCATCACTTGTGAATTATCGCAATTAGTTGAGGAGCCCACAAGAATTCCTGATGCAGATACCCATCAACCTAATCGACTCGACCTTAGAAATTCTCCAAATTCGTATAAAATTTCTATGACATCACCACTTGGAAATTCGGATCGTAAGTTTGTAGCAGCCTCTCGCTCACTTCATATACCACCTTTTTCTCAGACACAATCCCGTGGGGTTTGAACTTTAACTCTGCAAACTGGGAAGAATTAAGAGACTTCTTTGCATCTTTCCCATGGCAGGAAGTATGCTTTAACTCAGACAACCCTTCCTCAGTTGCTGATAGAAAGTAGTACGAAATCCTAATTGCGTGAGCCCATTTTTCTTTTGGTCATTTTTTCGTTTATTTATTCTTGTATTTTATTTTTTCTTTTATTCTTGAAAAAGCTCCCTACGATGGTAGGCAGAAGGCCCAACACTGAGTAGTTCTTTATGACGGTCCAATCCCGGAAGACGTATATCTTTTACTGACACCGGTCGTGGAGGCCTTCCTAACCAAATGATTTTCATGTGTAATTTCAGTGATCATCCTCCAAAAAATATCGATGGCGTTAGCATTTGGAAAGCTTTGGTAAATAATGAAGTATCTCCAAGAAAAATGGTACTACATAACATTGATGACATATATGGCATCCAATCATTGGAAATGGATGGCTGGAAACTTCTGAAAGGTATTATTTTTAGACATGAAGATTTAATCATTTCTTTAAAAACACCTTGCATCAGGTTCAACTTATAATGGAAAATGGGATAATTGGTACGGTCCTTCTGGTAGAGAATTTAATTACAGCATTAATTTAGTGCTAAATAGTACAACTTACAAAGCTTTGGAATCGATAAACAAATCTACAAAACCAAATAAAATCATGATGCTGAGAAATGAAGCGACGATTAATTGCTTACATCCAATTGAATCAGTACCTTGTAAACCGCTGAATGCGCCATGTTTGTTCAATATACTTCAGGATCCATGTGAATTAAAAAATTTAGCCCATGAGTAAGTTAAAAAAGAAATTAGAGGACACATTTAAAGCAACTGTATATTTTTAGATATCCAGAAATGCTTACTGCACTGGAAAAAGAAATAGATAAATTTAATGCTACTGCCTGGCCACCAGGAAATCTTCCTTTGGATCCGACAGGCGATCCAAAAATTTGGGATTATGTATGGACGAACTTTGGAGATCTAGAAACTAATACGTAGATATATGTTTTTACAAAATTAATAAACATGCAACCCCTTGCTTCTGTTATTTATTAATTGTCCTCTTTGGTTGAATATTCAAGTAACCGTCCATTCAAAAAGTCCATAGGATGACACACAGATGGCGTTTCTAGAATTTTTTCCATATGATTTTTATTTAGTACTAACCTTCAAACGATTATTTGACAGCAATCTGTCTATTAATTCGTGAGTTATAGCATTTTGTGTGCAGCAACTTTTGTTATTGAAAAAAAATGGAAAAAAGTGAATTTCCAGTTTTGAGAAAGCATTGCTTTTTGATGAAAAAAAATACAGTGGAAACCAAACAATGACTTGATAAACATTATCCGAACTCTGCTCCATTGAGACAAATGGTAGATAATTGGATTGCTGAATTTAAACGTGGTCGTACCAGTACAAATGTTGCAGAACGCAGTGGACGCCCAAATGAGGCTGTTATTCCAAAAAACATCAAAAAAATCCACAAATTGGTTATAAACCATCGCAAATTGAAGGTGCACGAGCTAGCTGACATTGTAAGGATATCAGATGGTAGTGTTTTTACCATTTTACATGAAAATTTGGGTAGGCGAAAGCTCTGTGCAAAGTGGGTGCCGCGTGAGCTCACAGTCGACCAAAAACAATAAATCGATGCTTCAGAGGAGTTTTCGATAGCACTTTTATCGTACCATTTCTCTTTCTCGTCAAAATAGGCCTCAGTTTCAGCGATAACTTCATCATTGGACTTAAATTTCTTTCCAACAAGCATTCTCTTGAGATCTGAAAACAGGAAAAAGTCGCTAGGGGCTAAATCTGAAGAATACGGTGGGTGGGTAAGCAATTCGAAGCCCAATCCATTCAATTTTGCCACCGTTTTCATCGATTTGTGACACGGTGCATTGTATTGGTGGAACAACACTTTTTTCTTTTGCAAATGTGACAATTTCTTTGCGATTTCAACCATCAATCGATCCAAAAGTGCACAGTAATAGTCGCTGTTGATGGTTGTTCCTTTTTGGAGATAGTCTCGATGAATATTATTCCGTTCGCATCCCAAAATACAGAAGCCATCACCTTACCGGCCGACTGATGCGTCTTTGCTCGCTTTGGATTCGGTTCGTCGAAGCAACTTTTGTTATTGAAAAAAAAAGAAAAAAGTGAATTTCGAGTTTTGATAAAGCATTGCTTTTTGATGAAAAAAAAATACAGTGGAAACCAAACAATGGCTTGATAAACATTATCCGAATTCTGCTCCATCGAGACAAATGGTAGATAAGTGGATTGCTGAATTTAAACGTGGTCGTACCAGCACAAATGATGTAGAGCGCAGTGGACGCCCAAATGAGGCTGTTATTCCAGAAAACATCAAAAAAATCCAGAAATTGCTTATGAACGATCTCAAATTGAAGATGCACGAGCTAACTGACATTGTAAAGATATCAGATGGTAGTGTTTTTATCATTTTACATGAAAATTTGGGTAGGCGAAAGCTCTGTGCAAAGTGGGTGCCGCGTGAGCTCACAGTCACCAAAAACAACAACAAATCGATGCTTCAGAGGAGTGTTTGGTGCTGCTAAACCGCAATAAAATGGAATTCTATCGTCGATATGTGACAATAGATGAGACATGGCTTTACTATTACACACCAGAATCCAAAAGACAGTCAGCTGAGTGGACAGTAGTCGACGAACCGAATCCAAAGCGAGCAAAGACTCAACAATCGGCCGGTAAGGTGATGGCTTCTGTATTTTGGGATGCGAACGGAATAATATTCATCGACTATCTCCAAAAAGGAACCACAATCAACAGCGACTATTACTGTGCACTTTTGGATCGATTGAGGACTGAAATCGCAAAGAAAAGGCCCTATTTGCAAAAGAAAATAGTGTTGTTTTACCAAGACAATGCACCGTGTCACAAATCGATGAAAGCGATGGCAAAATTGAATGAATTGGGCTTCGAATTGCTTACCCACCCATTGTATTCTTCAGATTTAGCCCCCAGAGACTTTTTCTTGTTTTCAGATCTTAAGAGAATGCTTGTTAGAAAGAAATTCAAGTTCAATGATGAAGTAATCGCTGAAACTGAGGTCTATTTTGACGAGAAAGAGAATTCGTACTATAAAAGTGGTATCGAAAAGTTGGAAAATCGCTAGACTCGTTGTATGGCCCTCGAATCGAGTTTTGTTAAATTTTTTTTTTCTTACTTATCCTGCGGACCTACTGAATGACCTGGTAACCACACATTAAAGTAACATTTTAAGAAAGAAGATATAGAGAATATCTACAAGAAGTCAAAATTCTAAAATTTTTAAGATTGGTTAAAGAAAAGTGAATATTTCGATCAAAAGGTCTAAACAAGTTTTAAAACATTTTTAGTTTTTTTCTTTGGGAAAAAAGTGATATTTTTTTCAAAAATCTTTAAGAAGATCAAGTTTAAGAGTGGAGTTTTATTGCTTTTTAATTTCAAATTTAATGTTGAAATTTTCCATTTTATAGTAAAAATTGTTAGAAAAAATTAGAAATTACCAAACTATAAATAATATTTTCACAAATCTCGATTTATTTATTAGAATTTTATTTCCTTAAATTTGCTCAAGAAATACTTCAGAAGTTAAAAGAAGTGTTCCTAACATTTAAAGCTTACATTTTATCTTTTAAGTTCAAAATTTTTAGACAGGGCTTCGAACCGAAACTGAACCGGAAACCGAAAAAAACCGTTATTTTCGTCGGAACGAAAATCGGAGTGAAACCGGAAAAAAATATTGGTTTATTTCGATTCGTTGAATTTGTGTACTTAAAATAGTTTTATTTTACCCTTCAGTTTGGATTTTTTTTTAGATATCGATTCCTTTTTTAAAATTTTACACAAATCCGTACCACCTTGATCTCAAAATTAGGAGTTTACTTTCAATTTTTCATTTCCGTTTAAAAATTACATTGGAAACTAACAATTTCCACATTTTCTAAAAAATATTGACCTTATTCTCAAAATTTTAAACCAAATTAAAATTTTAAATTTTCGCTTAAATCTCGCAGTTTCAAATGAATTTTTTTTCAATATTTTCACCTTTTTTTTTTGAAATTTCCACTTTCATTTAGAAATTACTCAACATATTTCTTTTCTTCTCTTAAAATTTCGAGTTTAAAGTAAAAAAAAATATATATATCTTCCGTTGTACTTTTAGAATCAAGCAGGAGCGTGTTTTTCATTCAAGATGGGGAAACTGGGGTTTCCTTACATTTTTATTTGCAAATTCAGGTTTTTCTGGAAATTTGAACTTTTTTTAGGAATCTCCAAATTTACTTCTTTCCTTAAACTTCGATTTTCCTTTCCTGACCCAAAACTCCATTGCAGTCACAGAGTCTGTGGAACGAAAACCTATATTTAAGCCTAACGAGACTGGTACTCAATGTGAACTTTACTAGATATCAAAACCACAACTCTATTTGTTGAAGGTATTAGTCAAATTTTCAATTTTTCGCCAATTTTTTCTTTTAAATTCCATCTTTTAGTATTTCAATTCTTTACGAAACCCTAAATTTAAATTCTTATGATTTTATACACTGCCGACTTCCTAAAATTCCAAGATCAAATTTTTAAATTTCATGTTACAAATTTCAGGAGAAATACAACACTATATTTCAAGTCAAAGCTGGGACCTTAAAATTGGGGTCAAAATTTTTAGAGTAAATGGTGACATCTTAGAAAATGTCTAATTTAAATCTCCAATGATTTTGTTTACGCTACAATAGTAATTTTTATTCTAATAAATGACATTTGCAATCCTTACTTCCTGGAATTCTTTAATATTTTGCAAAGCATCTATTAGAAACAAAACATAAACTTAGATGCGCGAACACAGCAGATTACGTATTTGCAACAACACTAAAAAACTGAATTTCTTGGAAGCCATAGAAATTCACAAATATTTACAATCTAGTCAATTTACATTTATGAACGAGCAGCTTGATCTTCTGAATACACCTCTAATTGAAGCTTTGGACGAGAATTTGGATTAGACGGAATTTCCGTAGGAGTCTGTGATCCACTGAGCTTGTTAGCATAACAACGGCTAAACAAATTGCTGGTATGACCGCCGATGATGCAGTAATGCGAAAACTGGTCCGGTGTTAGCAAATATCTATCGAAAACCTTGTGGAATTTTTAAATTTTGTTGGATTTTTAGCGTTAATAAAGTTAAATAGTTATGAATTTTTGATCTGTGAAACTTTGATTTTTTTCTCAAGATTTCGACTTTAGCCTGGAAATTGCGATATTTTTTTCAGATTGTTTAGAATTTAGAAGTCAAAATTGTGTTTTTTTAAATATTAATTGTTTTCGCGAAATTTCTAGTATTAATTCGAAAGTTCGACTCTTTGCTCCTTAAACTTTTGTGTCCAAAATCGATTCTCAAAATGTTAAATCTCTTCACGAACTTTTTAGCTATAGCTAAAATTTTTCCTACAATTTCGTCTTTAAAATTGAAATTCGCGTTTTTTTTCTTCAGAATATTGGTCGTTGATCTTGAAATTTCAATTTTTCTACAGAAAATTAAAATTTAGAAATCACTAAAATTGCATTTTTTGCGGATTCTTTATTGTTCCGCTTAAAATATATATTTAACTTAAACATTCCGAATTTTTCCAAAAAATATTAGCAGAAGTTAGATTTCAAATGAAAAAGTGCTTATTTGAATTTGAATATTTTGTTATTTTTTAATTTGAATGTTAATTCAAAATTTCGAAAGAATATCCAAATTTAAAGAGAAAAATTAACATTCTTGAAAAAAGTCTAAATTTTGAAGAAAAACTAACTAAATTTATGATTAACAACCTTTCAAAGTTAAACACACAATTTCAAGTCCTTAAAATTTTGAGTTTTCGAGGTAAAAGTCGAAAATTCCAAACTTAAACTCAAAATTTCGAATCTTAACTCAAAATTTCGAGAAAAATGTCTAGAACTAAAGAATAAAAGTCGACATATAGATAAAAATGGTTATACTTGCTAAAGAAAGACTAAATTTTATTTAAAGTCGAAATTTTAGAGAAAAAAATAATATAAAGTTCATACAAGTTTAAATTTCAAAAGAAAAAAGTTAAAATACCGAAAGAAAGTAAATATACTCGCCACAACTTTCTGAAAAATTTTACTTTTTTTAGAAATTTTAAAGTTTTCAGCAACATTTTCAGAAAAAAAATCGAATATTTGGGTTTAAGGTCAATATTTCTAAATTAAGGTATAAATTTTAAAAATTCTTCTGTTAAATTTTGAAGTTCTTTTGTCGAAATTTTGACTGTTTCATCAAAATCTTAATTTAAAACTTTTCACTTTATATTTGTTGATCTTTTTATTTTCATTTATTTTTTTAAATTGATTTTTTTAATCCAAAGTTCAAGAAAACCAGGTCAAAACAGCAAAAATCAGTTCTGTTAGAAAAAGCGAATCAAAATCAAAACCTCGCCAAAAAACCAAAATTATGAAAGAAAAATCTCTCAAATTATCGATTTTAATCGTCAAATTTCATATATTCCAGAACTTTTTAACTCTTGGGTGTATAATTTAAGGTTTTTATGAAAATTCCGAGTTTAAACTTAAATTTAACATTTCTGCAACCCAGTTTGGAAATATTTAACGCAGAAATGTTAAATAAAATTAATAATGATGATCTAAAGCACTGAACTAAACACTGTGGCTTGTGATTAAGTCCAAAGAATTTTTCACCCCTTTACATCGGCAATTAAATAAATAATTACGCGATACGTATTTCGCCAGCAGAACTGGCATTTTCAAGCGCTTGAAAATGCCAGTTCTGCTGGCGAAATACGTATCGCGTAATTATTTATTTAATTGCCGATGTGGTAAAGGGGTGAAACCTTCTTTGGAATTAATAATGATGATGTTTCCGATCAATAAGTCTACAATGAACAATAATTTAAAATTTCTAAACCCAAAAATGCGATTTAGTGTTTTGTAAAGTTCAGGTTTTCCTTGAAATTTGAACTTAAATTGAACTCAAAATTCAGGGTTTCAACTTGAATTTTTTTAATTTGAAAAATAACAAATATTTTCCTTTTTTTATGCAAAATCAGGGCAGTTAAATGTTGTAATATTAAAGAAAAAAAAATAACAATTGTTAAATTATGTTCGAAAATCAATTTTTAATTCGAACAACTTTTGAAAAATCAAAATAATGGGTCACCCGGAACTGAATTGAAAACCGAAAACCGGAAAAAACCGTTATTTTTGTCGGAACGAAAGCCGAAACTGAACCGATATAATTTTTTTGCTGGAACGAAAACCGAAAACTGGAACGAAAAAAATAACGGTTCGAAGCCATGTTTTTAGGTGAAATTCTAAATGTGGAAATGAAGTAAAAAAACTGCGGAATTTCCTTAAAAGTGTTTCAAGAGAGTTTAAAGTCGAAATTTGAAAATTATCTTTAAATTTTGAGAATTTATAATAAATCTTCTTCCAAATGTCTAGTTCACTTCCCACAAAGTACCGAATAGTCTAACGCAGGGGTCGACGAACCGCAGCTCTTTAAATTGCCCTAAAAAAATAAACAAATAAAAACTAAAGTTTAAAGACACGCAGAAAATGAGTACCCGCTAAACAAGTGACCTACAGAAGTCGAAATTTCCAAAAATATTTTCCTAGAAATTTTTACTTCTTGCTTAAATTTTTTCAAAAAAGATATAATTTCAAAAAATATTTTTCCGAAATTTCTGATTGATTTGTATTTACATTTTGAAAAAACACATGAAATTTGCAATTTCTAAAAAAAGACCAATTTGAGCAGCCAAAATTTTTAAAAAATATTTTTCTCATTTTTACTTTTTTACTTGTAAATTTTCTACAGTCTAGAAATTTCCTGAAAAAAAAGTTGAATTACTTTTGTAAGAAAAAAATATCTAAATTTACAGAAACAGCAAATATCAAAGTTCGGAATTAAAGCTGAAGTTTTCAGAAAAAGCCGAATTTTGAGAAAAAGGAAAAAATTTCGAAAAAACTGAGACAAAGAAAGACTTCGAAAAAATTAAGAAAAAGGAAGAGATTTAGAAAAAATTGAGAAAAAGAGATTTAAAAAAAAATGAATTTATCAAAAGTTCTTGAAAAAAAAAGGTAAAATTTTGAAAAGAAAACGTCGAATTTCGACATTGAATTGAAACCCAGAACAAATTAGAAACCTGAAATTTTTATACAAATTCGAATTTTTTGAAAAACTGTAGAATACAAAAAGAGAAATTGTAAAAATAAACTGGAAGCTTAAAAAAATTGTCGAATTCTAAAAATGTCGAAGTTTTTCAGAGAAGAAGAAAAAAGTCAAATTTTAGGAAAACTTTCAAGGAAAAAGTCAAAATTTTAAGAAAAGCTCGAAATTTCGACAAAAAATTTGCAATTTTCGATAGAAGTTTAAATTTTGAGAAGCAGATTAAAATTTCGAGAACAAGACGATTTAAAAAAAAATCGAAATGTTCTGATAAATTCGAATTTTGAGAAAATTGGTAAGATTATTTCGAAAGAAAAAGGAATGTCGGTAAAACCTTCAGTTTTAAGAAAAGTATTGAATTTTAAAAAATGTTCAAAATTTTCCCAAGAAAATCAAATTTTAAGAAAAAAATTAAATTTCCAGATTTTAAAATAGATGAATTTCGTTCGAAATAAAGGTTGAAATTTCCAGAAAAAGCTTAATTTTGAAAAGAGAGATTTCGAAAGAAATAAATTCGTCAAAAATTCTGAAAAAAAAGCAAAATTTTAGAAAGTCTTCGAATTTTGACAATAGGTTGAAATATGCAGAATATTTACAAACCTGAAACGCTACAACAAATTTAAATTTTGTGAAAAATTGTAAAATTTGGGAAAGAGAAATTGAAAAAACTAAAAGCTTAGAAAAAATCATCGAGCTTTTAAACAGCCGAAGTTTATTAGAGAAGAAGAAAATAAAAATTTTGAAATTTTCTAGAGAAAGTTAAATTTTGAGAATAAATTAGAATTTTGAGAACAAACAAATTAAAAAAAAACTCCAATTTTTCAGGTAAATCGAATTTTGAGAAAATTGGTAAGATTATTTCGTAAGAAAAAGGAATGTCGGTAAAACCTTCAGTTTTAAGGAAAGTATTGAATTTTAAAAAATGGTCAAAATTTTCCCAAGAAAATCAAATTTTAAGAAAAAAATTAAATTTTCAGATTTTAAAATAGATGAATTTCGTTCGAAATGAAGGTTGAAATTTGCAGAAAAAGCTTAATTTTGAAAAGAGAGATTTCGAAAGAAATAAATTCATCAAAAATTCTGAATAAAAAGCAAAATTTTAGAAAAAGTCTTCGAATTTTGACAATAGGTTGAAATTTGCAGAATATTTACAAACCTGAAACGCTAGAACAAATTTAAATTTTGTGAAAAATTGTAAAATTTGGAAAAGAGAAATTGAAAAAAATTAAAAGCTTAGAAAAAATCGTCGAGCTTTTAAACAGCCGAAGTTTATTAGAAAAGAAAATAAAAATTTTGCAATTTTCTAAAGAAAGTTAAATTTTGAGAATAAATTAAAATTTTGAGAACAAAACAAATTAAAAAAAAACTCCAATTTTTCAGATAAATCTCATTTTGAGAAAATTGGTAAAATAATTTCGAATGAAAAGAGAATATCGATAAAATTTCCAGTTTCGAGAAAAGTATTAAATTTCAAAAGAAGAAATTGTAAAAACTTAAAAAAGTTCTCGAACTTTTTCAGAAATCGAAGTTTTTCAAAGAACAAAATAAAAAATTTACAGTTTTCCAGAGAAAGCTAAATTTTGAAAATAAATTGAAATTTTGAGAACAAGACGAAGAAAAAAAAACTCCATTTTTTCAGATAAATCGAAGAAAATTGGTAAAATAAGTTCGAAAAAAAATAAAATGTCGATAAAAATTCCAGTTTCGAGCAAAGTATTGAATTTTAAAAGATCAAATTTCCCAGAGAAAATCAAATTTTTACAAAAAAATCAAAATTCGAGATTTTCTAGAGAAAGTTAAATTTTAAGAATAAATTAAAATTTGAGAACAAGACGAATTAAAAAAAACTCCAATTTTTCAGATAAATCGAATTTTGAGAAAATTGGTAAAATAATTTCGAAACAAAAGAGAATGTCGATAAAATTTCCAGCTCCGAGAAAAGCATTAAATTTCAAAAGGAGAAATTGTAAAAACTTAAAACTTGAACTTTTTCAGAAATCGAAGTTTTTCAGAGAACAAAATAAAAAATTTGCAATTTTTCAGAGAAAGCTAAATTTTGAGAATAAATTGAAATTTCGAGAACACGACGAATTAAAAAAAACTCCAATTTTTCAGATAAATCGAATTTTGAGAAAATTGGTAAAATAATTTCGAAACAAAAGAGAATGTCGATAAAATTTCCAGCTCCGAGAAAAGCATTAAATTTCAAAAGGAGAAATTGTAAAAACTTAAAACTTGAACTTTTTCAGAAATCGAAGTTTTTCAGAGAAGAACAAAAATAAAAAATTTGCAATTTTTCAGAGAAAGCTAAATTTTGAGAATAAATTGAAATTTCGAGAACAAGATGAATTAAAATATCCATTTTTTCAGATAAATCGAATTCTAAGAAAATTGGTAAAATAATTTCGAAAGAAAAGAAAATGCCAATAAAAATTTCAGTTTCGAGCAAAGTATTAAATTTTAAAAGATCAAATTTCTCAGAGAAAATCAAATTTTTACAAAAAACTCAAAATTCGACAATTGAAAATAGATGAATTTAGTTCGAAATAAAAGTTGAAATTTCCAGAAAATGCCGCATTTTGAAAAGAAGATATTTCGAAAAAATGAATTTGTCAAGTTTTCAAAAAAGATAAAATTAAAAAAAAACGTCGAACTCGACAAATATATTGAAACCCAGAATAAATTTATAACCTGAAATTTTTAGACAAATTTAAATTTGTGAAAAATTGTAAAATTTCGAAAAGAGAAATTGTAAAATTTCGAAAAGAGAAATTGTAAAATTTCGAAAAGAGAAATTGTAAAATTTCGAAAAGAGAAATTGTAAAATTTCGAAAAGAGAAATTGTAAAATTTCGAAAAGAGAAATTGTAAAAAATTGAAAGCTTAGAAAAAATCGTCGAACTTTTAAAAAACGGAAATTTTTCAGAGAAGAAGAAAATAAAAAATTGGCATTTTTCCAGGAGAAAGTTAAATTTTGGGAATAAATTTGAAATTTCGAGAACAAAACGATTTTAAAAAAATTCAAATGTTTAGATAAATTCGAAATTTGATGGAATTGGTAAAATAATTTAGAAAGAAAGGACAATTTTGATGCAACTTCCAGTTTCGAGAAAAATGTTGAATTTTAAAAAAAGGTCACATTTTAAGAAAAAATTAAATTTTTGAGATTTAAGTAATTATTTTGACAATTCACGAATTTCGTCCAAAAAATCGTAGCTGGCAGAAACAAGAAAATGTCGAATTTTAAGTCGAAATTTCAAAATTTGTAGAAAATAAATAATAGTTTAAATGTTTAGTAAAAGTCAATATTTGGGCAAAATGGATAAATCTGGAAAAAAGGACGAATTTAAAAAAAAATATATAGAAATTTCGAGAAAAGGTCAAAATTTCCCAGAGAAAGTCAAATTTTGAGATTAAGTCAAACGTTTTGAAAATATGTTGATAAATTTTATCAAAAAAAATCGCTGTTTGCAGAAACAATAAATTGTCGAGTTTTAAAAGTTGAAATTTTGAAAAAAAAAACCGAATTTTACGTAACAAGTCCAAATTTGTTGAAAATAACTAAAAGTTTAGAAAAAGTCGATTTTTGGGAAAAATTTCGAAATTTGGTAAAAAGGCGAATTTTAAAGAGAATCTAGAAAGTTCTAGAAAAAATCCGCAATTTAGAACTAAGTCGAAAAAATGTTATTTTGGAAAAAAGTGATCTTTGAGAATAGATCTAAATTTCGGAAAAGGATAACTTAAAAAAAAAGGTCGAAATCTTCAGAAATTTACTTTAAACTTTTACTTTTTTTTAATGAAAAAAATCGACCAAAGATGAATTTTTGTGAATCTTCCATTAAGTCGAATTAGAAAAAAGTAAACATTTTCACAAATTGTTGAGTTTTGAGAAGAAAGGAAGATTTGAGGTAAGTTTAATTTTAGGAACAAAATATATATTAAAAAAGAAAATTAACATAGAGAAGAGTTAAAAAAGTCGAAATTGCGAAAAAAAAGGCAAATTTTGAAATAAAGGTGCAAATTTTGAAATAAAGGTGCAAATTTTGAAATAAAGGTCTAAATTTTGAGAAATAAAAGGTCTTCTGAGCTGAATATATTTTCGTTTGACTACATGAGGCAGAGGGCTCTCTTTGTCCCATATTTTGTCTGAGTTATGTGATTCAATTATGAAATAAAACGTAAAATCAGAAATAAAAATCTGTGGCTCTTTGAAATTCAGGAAATCAATTTTTTTTTGCGGCTAGCTTTTTCGATTTAAAAGTTTGCCGACCCCTGACGTAGACCGATATAGAAAAAGTTATGTTTTGATTTAGCTTCTTATGCCGCCCCCTTAAGGTGTCGCCTGATGAGGTGGCCTCTTTGCATCATAGCACGGCACGGCCCTGTCCAAGCATAATCTAAACAATGTTGTTTTTCCTTATATAGGTAATGGTGCAGCATCATTTACTGATGTCAAAGCCGCTTGTGGTTAGGGACATATTAACTGACATTTCCAACCCTTAGTTTGTGGAATTCTTTAATATTCATAGCTATTAAATTTTATTAACGAATAAAAAGCAACAGATATAAAAAATTTCACAATGTTTCGACAAATATTTGCTAACGTCGAACCAGGTTTCGCATTAGTGCATTATCAGGGGTCATACCAGAAATTTTTAATATTTGTTCATTTTTATTAATTAATAAAGTTTAACAGTTATGAATTTTAGACAGACCAAAAACAGGTTTAAATTTTATTTTGTTTTTCAGCATAAATATCCATTTTTTCTAATTTTTTTAAAATGAATGGCATTATGACCGAGACACCCCATAAAAATAGTAAAATAGGTGAAATCAATTTACATCGATTTAAATGACCAAAACAATATGTTTAATCACACAATATATTTATTTAAAGCCTTTTTCACATAAAGTAAATTTAAAATGCTGATCCACATAAGAAAATAAAAATATTTAAACGTTATTACCTGCTATAAATATTAAATACTGGCAACAGATTCTTATTTACAGTTTATTACAAATTAAAATTACAAAATTTCTAAATCACAATGCCTAATCTCTGGATGTTTTTGCTAAAAATGAAATGGATTATGTATACAAAATATCAGCTAGAATTTGACAATATTACCCTTAATTTCATTTCTATCCGATCTATTTCACCGCCCATCATATCAACAATATTCTCCCCATGTTTCAACATGAACTGCTCCAACTGATCAATGTTCTCAATTTTTTTAATTTCCTATAATATTAATGTTAAAATTTGAATACATATATTAAAACAATTACCTCTAATAAAGCACTCAGTTCTTGTTTATCCAAATAAGCTCTAGCTAATTCTCTACCATCAAAGTCGAGTTCAGCCTTATATCGAACTAAATAGTTACCCATATCTATCCCCTTAACATCGTGGATAGCACGTATCATTATATCACTTTCTAATTCTTCATTTATCTTATTTAAGGCCTCTTCCGGTATAGATCTACAAAATAATATGACAATGAACCCTAAAAAACAGAAATTGAATGTATACCTTCCGACTAAAGCATTTACATTCGTATAAATAATAAACGAAGCGACGCAACCCAGGATACTTCCAACTAACAATGAACCAATTGAGTCGGCAATAGGATTATTAGAAAACGAGGAAATTCCCATGCACCCGGCCGCTAATACTACGCTCACAACAGCCGCAAAATCTTCCAAAAGCACCACATTGACACTCGGATCTTGCCCCCTTAAAACTAAAAATAAATCCAGCCTCAACAGGATGATTTGGAGAACGCAATTTATAAGTGTAAGCTGAAGGAAGTAGAGTTACCGTATTCTTTTACAGTCATATCCATCTCTTTGGCACCTTTCCGAATGGAATTGAAAGCAACCAACCAAGTAGCACCTTCCGAGACTAGAGAACCTCCTAAGATAAAATAGGCCTAAAATGAAGGTTAAAAAATACAAATTCTGGTTCCATTATATTAGGTGTTACCCAATATAAATCACCTATCGGTTCCGGGTATAATAACCCTGATATACCATGATAAAATGAAAGACCGGTACCGACACAAAATATCCCAACACCTGATATCAGGGACGCGACATATCTCATATTATTATATCCGTACGGATGATAAGAATCTGCAATCTATGGAAAAAAAATCAAAAGTGCATTATTTAAAATTGTATTAATCACAGACTGTATTAACATACTTGCACAGATTTATGGATGCCATATGCCAAGATTAACTGATTGACGGTGTCGGCTAAAGAGTGGATGAATTCGGAAAACATACTGTGTGAGCCGGTCGATATCCAGGCAAATAACTTAAAGAGACAATTGGAACCGTTTCTGCAAAGTAGCTTTCAGGACAATGCAATTATACCTTAACAACTCACATGAAGATGGCTGTTAGGACAACTTTTCCCGAACGGCCCATTAAACCTGGTTCCACGTCCATTACATCTGTGGATCTACCTATCTCTCGCCTGAAATCCCGTAATCTTCTTTTAACAGTAAATATATCTGAAAAAGATGTTTATTTACACTGATAATACCATTTAAGTAATGTAATTCAAGTCAGGTCAGACATATGTAGATTGTTAGATTGTACACGTTTTACAAAGTTAAATATTATCTGTTATTAGGAGAATTTATTTTAAAATTGATTATGCATCACTTTTGTAGATTTGTATATTCTTGTTCGACTTTGTAAGGCAGGGAAACAATATTTTTTAAATTGTAACAATACTTTTTGATATATTTGGCATCGTTATAAAATTCGTCCTAGTAATATGTATTGTTAACTTAAGATACAAAAAAAGAACAAATATGAAAAAAAATATTGATATTAAATGATAGTTCAACGAAAAATTAAGCATGAGACGACTTGATTAGGATAATGTAAAGCTTGTCTGATTTTAAATTGTGCTGTGTTTATATAAAAAGCTAAATGTTCTCTTACCCACGCAACTCGCATTAAAAATGAAATATTTTTACTAATTCCAAGCAAAAATATTTAATTCATACTAGAGACCAGCACGAGTAAGTAAAAATGTAATTGAAATATGTAATCGGGGAATTGGCATCGTTGGCATCCTGGCATCATGGTATCACAAAATAAATAATAACCAGAAGGTTAACTCTCCTCAAGCGACCGTTTGAGTCCCGTGACCTTCGAGCCCGTCTAGATTGAAAATCTAATTTGAAACTGCTCGGTGCAGTAGAGGTGGAATGGTCCAAGATTTTACATGTATCGAATCCGGCTATATATCCTATTCTATTTCTTTAAAATTGAAGTTATCATATTTCATTCTAGCAATTTTATTGTAGGATTTAATTCTTTAAAGTAATTCAAACAATTACTCAAATAATATCATAACATAACAATTGAAATAATATGCGGTGCGCCTCTGTAAAAAAGCAGATTATAATAATTCGAGGTCACGGGCTATCGGCATGAATCACAAAGAGATAAGACGAGTGTTAACTTTCTGGTTGTTATTTATTTTGTGGTATTATTGCATACAGGATCGGCCAGTACACTATTTCGGTCTGTTTGCCAATGAGAACGACAAAGCAAACTTCTGATATGAGGCAAGACGGAAAGAGAAACTAAATCGGCAGAGATGCCACATGGTAATTCATTTATGTGTATCTCCTTCATTATGACCGGGATAAATCGCTTCAGCGCTTCTTCGATTCAACAATTGGGAGAATGATAAGGGTACATGTGTAGCGCACATGTCACCTGGCATCGATTGGCATTATTTCTACATGGACTTACGACTGGACCGAATCTGCATTAAATAAATCATCCTCTAGTAATCCGTCCGTCGCAGGCGTAAGGAGCATACAACGCATACGGGCGGCACTATCGAGGAGGTGGCAATAGGCATGTAGTCGGGGATTTAATCCAAATGAAAAATACTTCAAAATCGAATTTTCCGAACTTTTAAACTCAAATATTTCATATTGTTCCTTAAACTGTGACAGTAATCCGAAAATGTTAGTCAAAAATTCGCGGAAAAAACCGAAGTTTCTAGTTTTTTCAGTTAACACTCAAAAAAAAGTAGAACTCCAAAAAAAATTTTAAAATCTCTTGAAAAAAAAACGAAGTTTTGAGT
Source organism: Dastarcus helophoroides (assembly GCA_028583605.1). Lineage (NCBI taxonomy): Eukaryota > Metazoa > Arthropoda > Insecta > Coleoptera > Bothrideridae > Dastarcus > Dastarcus helophoroides. Next base: position 3,215,727 of record CM053326.1, read on the forward strand.
TTATGCCAACAATTTAAGAGAAAAAGTAAAAATTTAAAATAAGAACTCGAAATTTTGTGAAAAAAAAATGTAAAATTTTAAAAATAAAGGAAAAATCTCCCCAAAAAGACAAACTAGCTTATAAATTTAGTTTTCTTGAAGATAATAAAAAAGTATAAATTTAATACTTAGAATTTAGGAAATAACTTCCAGCAAAAAAAAAAGAAATTTTTAGCAAAATGTTTGGATGAAACTCGACAAAAAAGTAAAACATTAAAAAAAAATATTTTAAAAATGTTCGGCACTTTGAGAATAAAATTGAAGATTAATCGCGAGTCCAACCGCTACTTTGATACACGCTTCGCTATCGGCCAAAAAAAAGTGTTTTCATTAATTTTACATAAAATAGGCCGTTTGTTAATTTATAAGGTTTCTAAAAATGTGTAAATTCGAAGTTTGCTAATTAGTTAATTGTTAAACAAAAGCTACTAACTAAATTCCTTATGTGGAGATCTTATGGCAAGATTAAGTTGTATACTAATAGGAAAACTTGCAATGTTTTTAACTGTCATAACATTATAATTTAGATATTAAATATACTATCTAAACTATTAAGAAATTTAATTTTTTTTAGGTTTTTCGTGGTTTAAAAAATTAATAATTACCAGATTGATTATAACAATTATAAATATCGCAAAATTACAATAATATTAAGTATAGTTGCCATAAAACCTTAGCGAAGGAAAAAAAAACATATTAGCAACTTTAATAATTATTATTCTACTTGGAATCTAAACGAAAAATCTAAAACTTTATGTAAATCATTTTTTCCAGCAGATTTTTTTTCTTTTACAGTTTAAGATGATTTAGTCAATTTGTGAAATTTTTGAATTAATATTTAATAACATAATAAAAACGAATTTTACTTGCTTTGTTTTTGAAATAATTGCGAAAAACTGGACTGTTTTTTTCAAATCTTTAATTGTTAATAACAGCGGCAATTGTTTATGTGTCGATATTTAGATCCAGAAATTCGGACTTTTTTCTCAAAATAAAAAACTATAAATTTCCAGAAAAGATAAAACTTCGAAGAAAATAATTAAAATTAAGCAACATTAGTCGAATAATGTTGTATAAAATTTTACTTTTTTCTTTGAAATTTGAAGTCTTCATTTCAGATTTTAAAACTGATATTTATCGAATTTAAATACAAACTTTGGTTGCTATTTCTGCAACTTTGAATTTATAAAGGGATCATTTTGTAAAGAAAGATATAATCTGAGAAAAATACACCATTCGTTGAAAATTCAAAAATGTTTAAACAAATTTCTGGAGTTGAGAAATTTGAGTTTAGACTGAAAATTTTAACAAAAAAAAGTGTAATTTTCGAGAAAGCATACTTTTTTAAAATATAAATATTCTAGACATTACGAGTTTTTTCTGAAATTTCATAAGTTATTTAAATTTAAAGATTTTTATTTTTTGACTTAAAATTTTGACCTTTAATTCAAATTTCTAGAAAAAAAAGGTTGAATTTTGAAGTCAAAATTTAAACTTTGCATTTCTTAAAATCCAAACTCCAAATTAAAAACAAAACAAAAATATTACATTTCAATCAAGAAAACACTCAACATTTAGACATTTTTTGGGGGGAAATTGTGAACTTTTTTTGGAAATTCTTTTTTTTTTCTCGAAATTTGAACATTAAATTAAAAATGAATTATGAATTTTCGACTTTAAAGACGAATTTTTTTTAATTTTTAAACTCAATTTTTCAATGTTGTTGCAATTTTAAAATTGCGACAAATATGAGAAAGTGTTACTTTAAAAATGTGAGAAAAAATTTGAAATTTTGACAAGAAAGTTTCTGAAAAAATCAAAATTTTGGAAAAATTTTAAATCTTATAAAAATAAAAAACCAGAGATTTAGAGTTAAAACTATTATAATTTTAATATTTTGAGAATACATTTCAAATTCTTTAAGGCACTTTTACTTTCTTATAAAATTCCTAATTAGTTACTTCAAATTTTATTTATTTATTTTTTTACTTCAATTTTATATTTCAAAGTCGATTTTTTACATTAAATTCAAACTTTTAATCTTGTTCTTGAAATTCGTTAAGAATGGTTTCTGAAATTTCGATTTTCAATTCGAATTTCCGAATTTTAAGTCAACTTTCAAAAATAAGTTAGATTTTTGAATTCAATCATTTTTTTAAATGAAAATTAAAATTTTAAGTTTAAATGATTGTCTTGACATTTTAAGAAAAAAAAATGAGATTGCGAAAAAAGTCTACATTTTAAGGTCATAATTTTAGAAAAGAGTAGAATTTCGAATATAAACTCGAAATGCGGACGCATGGGTTCTCATAATTTGATAAGAGATTCGGTCGAACAGTATTAAATTTATTGAATCGTCCAACAATTTCCACTCTTAACCATCTTCTTACAGAATTCGAGTAATTAATTTGTCTTTACACATCCAGCTGACCGAATTTATGATGTATTGGCCAACTCGGGATGTTATTGTTATTCGATTCAGAAGAAAAAGTGCTAATTATTAAGTGGTATTTAACCTCCCAGAGCGGTGAAGAAGTCGTTGGGCGATTCGCTTTTTCCTACGAAGATCGACCAATACCTGATGCAAAGACGGTGTTAAATATCGTCCACAAATTTGAAAAATCGGGATGCATAACAGGTTGTAATAACAAGTGTTGTTTGGAAGCGCGTCAACCTGAATGTGACAGGCCATTATCCGACGAAAGAATGGCTAAGGAGTTAGCTGTATTGCATTTGTCGAAGCAAAATGAACCTTGTTCTAGTGAACAGATCGCAGAAGAAGTTAATGTGCCATCGCGAACAGTGCGAAATAGAAATGGGTACAACTGTTATAAAGTTTCTGAAACCCAAGATATATTTCCTGAAGATCGATACAAACGTCTTGAGTTTTGTGAGTCTATGAGAGAAAAAGTTGATGTCGATGGACATTTCTTAACCCACGTACAAGAAAGACCATGTAATTTAGACCATTTACGGGATCGAATTGTAGAAGTCCTAGATAATATTTCTCCTGAGATGTTGGCACGCGTAAGCACTGAATTTTACGACAGATTAGGTTATTGAGAAATACCAGGAGGGAACATTTTTGAACCACTTATTACATAAGCATTTTTTCTTCCATTTTTTTGTTGAATCATTTTTTAAGTTTTCAGTTTAGATTGTCATCACAACGGCTGATTATTTTTACACAGAGTTCATTTATCTTTTAGAATTTTTGTTTTATTTTTCCTGAGACCCGGTTGATTAAAGAAAACAAAATCGTAAAGTATCTGCAATTATTTTCATACTTTTTAGGGTGTGAAAATAATTGTAGAATCAATTAATAGGTAAAGATGTATTTTCCATTTAAAACGACACTCTTTTATCGAGCTCCGATAAGGTTCTGATGCAATATCTACAAGACAGGTGTGCAGTTTGCAGCGAATGCGTGGTCATGATTTGATAAGCGCGTCTATCGAGCAATATATTGAAACAGTGTAAATCATACCATCCTTCTCTTTCCTTACAAAATTTTGATATGTTCCTTGTTCTTTACACGTTACAGCAGACCGAAATCGTGTACTGGCCCGTAGTGTATATGATGATATCGCACGGAATATACTCTCTTGTAATCGTGAAGTTTATATTGTCGGTTTTGTGTTGTATGTTGGTCACCAATGCCTCGCTTTGCGTCGTTTCGTTTTGCATTTTTTTGAAGTTGCGTCGCCGCTTAATTAGAACTAATTTTCACTGTGCGTCGTTAGATTCTCGAGGTTGCGTTGTTTTGGGTTCGAGTCTTTAATTTTTCTTTTGAATTTTTTTAAAATTTTCTTTTTTTTCTAAAAGATGGCACTACTGTTGTTTCTAATTGCGCCGTGCCATCAAAACTCGGGGATTCCCTAACCGAAAATCAATGCAATTTTAATACAGTTTTATTTTCACTTTGTTTTGCTAATTTTAGAGTTCAGTTTCAATTATGTAGTGTGTTGTGCTTTTCGTAACGTTTCAATTAGTGTGTTGCGCTTTTTTTAAAAGAGAATATTAAATTTTTATAAATTTTTACGGGTTGTTTCTGACTACAAAAAAGGTAAATATTTTTCCAATTTATTTATTGACAGAGTCATATTATTTGTTTTTTCATTCACTTGTAATTTTTTTAGCCAAATGAGTGGAAAGGGCGCTGCTGGTAGAATTACCAAAAATAAAAAAAACTATTAGCTTGGAGACAAAATTAGATATTCTGCGACGATTTGATAAGGGAGAGAAAGCTGTGGAGATAGCAAAGGCTGTTGGTCTAGCTGCAAAACTATTAGAAATCGAGATGGGAATAAAATAAGAGAAGCTACAAAATCTGCAACATCATTAGATGCTAAAACGATGGCCCGCAGAAGGAGTGCTTTGATGATCAAAATGGAGTCCTTGCTTTCTATTTGGATTGAAAATCAATTTGTGCAGAGAATACCATTAAGTAAAATGGTAATTCAGACGAAAGCAAAAAACTTATTTGATTACATAAAAAGTAAAGCAGTATCCAACGATAATGCTAGTGGTAGTAATACAGACAAGAATGAAATATTTGAAGCTAGTCAGGGCTGGTTCGATTCAAAAGTAGACATTTTGGTTATTTTGAAGAATACAAAATTTTGCGAAAATTTCAAAAAAATTCGGCATTTAAAAAAAATACGACGCTTTAAAAAAATCGAAATTCTCATATAAAAGTACAAACTAAAAAAATTGAAATACAAACTTTGTCCCCTGAAATCAAGAAAGATTAAAAAACACAACAGAGGTTGCTCTAACGCGTTTTGATAACCAAGATATCATTTTCAGAGAGATACTTTCTTGGTTTCAGGGGACAAGATTTGTATTTCAATTTTTGAAGATAACGAAGGACCAATCTGTTCCACCAAAAAAGATACAAACTAAAAAAAAGTGAAATTTAAAAGAACTCGAAAGTTTGCAAAAGGTCAAAAAAAAAGTTGGTCAAGAGGTAAACAAAATGGAAATTTAAAAAAGGAGGAACATTTTTCGAAAAATGCAAATTCTGAAAAAATGTCAAAAATGTTCAGAAAAAACCTACATTTTCGAAAAAATCTAAACTTTCAAAAGTCAATATTTCCAACAAAAAAAAATCGATATTTTCAAAAAAGTACAAATTTCCAAAAAAATTTAAACTTAAAGACGAAAATATGAGAAAAAGTCGAAAGTCTTTGAAAGAGTCCAAATTTTGACAAAAAGTCGAATTTTGGGGAAAAGAAATACAAATTTTGGTACAACATTAATATTTTTAAAAAAATCAAATTACCAAATCGAAAATTTCGAACTTTTATGGAGATTTTGTAGTTTTTTGGTAATTTCGATTTTTTATTTCGAAAAATCGAAATTATCAAAAAAGTTACTTTTCGAAAATTTCGGATTCAAAATTGGAAAAATGCCGACATTTTTCATAAAGTTGAAATTTTGAAAAATCAAACGTTTTTAAAAAAACTTAAAAGATTTTTACAAAAAGTCGAAATTTTAATAAAAAAAAGTCGTAATTTTGAAATAACCAAATTTAATCATTTGAATATTTAAACATCATTTTCACAGTCGAAATTTTTAAAAAATTGAAATTTTGAAAAAAATACGATATTTTCACAAGGCAAATTTTTCAAAAAGCCGAAGTCGAAGGTTTGAAAGTAGAAATTGTCAATGGTGTTTTCAAAATAATTTTAGAAAATTTTGATGAAAAATACTCTCTCTGAAGATGATAACTTGGCTGTTGAAACGCGTTAGAACAGCCTCTGTTGTGTTTTTTTAATCTTTCTTGGTTAACATCTCTCTGAAGATGATAGCTTGGCTGTCGAAACGCGTTAGAGCAACCTTTGTTGTGTTTTTTAATCTTTCTTGGTCCAGTATCTCTCTGAAGATGATAGCTTGGCTGTCGAAACGGGTTAGAGCAACCTTTGTTGTATTTTTAAATCTTTCTTGGTTTCAGGGGACAATTTTTGTATTTCAGTTTAAAAAAAAAACGAAATTTAAACAAGTGAAAATTTCAAACAAAAAAATGTTCGAAAAATGTCAAAATTAAAAAAAAGTCAATTCGTAGAACACGTTAACGAAAGAAGTGGTTGTAATAGTGAGTGGGATCGGATGAAATATTAATTAGTAAAACTATGAAATGTAAAAAGAAATGATGTAGAATTGCAATCGAAAAGGACCCATCCAGATTGTTTTGATGGTCAAAGAACCCCAAGTTAGAAAGTTTAATCGAAATCGTTAAAACTATTTCGAAGAAAATATAAACATAAAAAATATATTTTTAAATTACGCGCCTTTCTATTTCTCGAAACGATGCCGATTATTACTGATACTCGTCTCGTGACGTTATGATTACCATAATCGGGATCGTTGTACTCGTCAAATGAGTATTTGTATCTGGAATCGAACGTTGCCGTACTCACTTGTGCAGGTCTAATCCATACATATCACCAAAGAAAGAAATTCTATCAATTTATCAATAACAATAAGAGTAAAAAAATCTCACTTTGTTGGTATTTTTTCCTTTCAATATCCCTCTTGATGAGCTCCATTTGCAAAGCCTCTCGAGATCCCCAAACCTCCAGAGCTTTCGCTTCGACATCTCTCCTCCAGTAAACCGTTATTGGTGGTTCCGCTTCGTAAGGTGACCTTCTCTTTGTTTTAGGCAAGGACTCTAAATCGGACGGTTTTAGCAAAAAATCAGACATTGCCCTCACAGGAGTTATAAAATTCCTTTCCAGAGAATGGACAGACGGATCAAATTTTTTCCTTCTTCTCGCAGCAGGTTTAGCTGAAATATATCGACATGATCAATTTGTAAGCAACATTATTCTCGATGACAGAATAAAAACAAGAAATATACCCAAATTAAGACGGAAACTGTTGCATGGAAATTTATTTACAGGACTGGCCCTGATTTCCTGTATGGAAAAAAATCAGGGTTTCGAACCGGAACTGAACCAAAAACCGGAAACCGAAAAAAACCGTTATTTTCGTAGGAGCGAAAACCGGAACAGAATCGGAAAAAAATAGCGGTTTATTTCGGTTCGTTGAATTTGTATGTTCTTAAAATAATTTTTACTTTACCCCAAAGTTTGGGATTTTTTTTAGAAATTTCTTTTTTAAAATTTAACACAAATTCATGCAACTTTCATCTCAAAATTACAAGTTTACTTTAAAGATCATGTTTTTGAAGGTTCGATTAGAAACTTACAATTTCCACACTTTCTAAGAACATGTTGATTTTATTCTCAAAGTTTCAAGCCAAATTAAATTTTAAGTTGTATAACTGGAATATTTTTTTTCAAAATTTTCGACCCATTTTTGAAATTTGGACCTTTTTCTCGAAATATTTCTTTTCTTTTCCTAAAATTTCGAGTTTAATATAAAAATTTTATGTGCTATTGTAAATTTGGACTAAAGCAGTGAAATCTTTTTCATTGAAGCACAGTTTCCTGGCAATTTTATTTGCAAATTCGAATTTTCCCGAAAATTCCACCTTTTTCTTCAGAACAAATACTCAAAATTTGTTTTTTTTCTTAAACTTGGATTTTCCCTTTTATAATCCGATACCTCTATATTTAAAGTCATTAATAAAAATTTCGAGTTTTCTTGAATTTTTTCCTTTAAATTTCACTCTAATTTCAATATGCCAATTTTTTTCTCGATATCTCATATTCTAATGATTTTTTTTCGAAGCCGACTTCCTAAAACTTCCCAAAATTCCAAGATTTGACTTTTTTTCTCAAAATTTCCGATATAATCTCGCTATTTCTAATTTTTCCAAGAAATTGGGAATTTCAGTCAAAATTTTAAGAGAAAAATATAACATTTATGTTCCAATTTAAAGCCAGGATCTTGAAATTGAAATCGAAATTTTGAGGGTAAACTTGAAACGATGACACGTTAGAAAATGTCTAATTTAAACTTCCAATTTTTATCTGGTTTTGTTTACGCTATATTTTTGACTTTTTTCTTAAAATTTCGACTTTAGCCTCGAAGCTGCGATTTTTTTCTGATTGTTTTGAATTTAGGCAGCTTTAAAATTGAAATTTAGTTAAGTCTTGAACTCGTTTTATAGAATTCGTCCAAAATTTAAAAATTCGTAATTTGGAAAATTATATTCTTCAGAAAAATTAAAAAATTTCTGGAGCGGGCGAATTTTGAAAAATGTCGAATTTTTCACAAAAAATCGTACTTTCGAAAAAAAAATAGAAATTTTAAAAAAAACTTCAAATTTTGAATGAAGCTTTACTTAACTTCGAAAAAAAATTTCAATTTTGATGATAAAAGGTAAAAATTTTCAAAAAAGATTAAAATCCTGAAAAAATTCCAATTTTGAAAAAAATCGAATTTTTCCAAAAAGTGAAAATTTTCGGGAAAACGTCGGAATTATCAAAAAAAGAAGAATGATTTTTTTTACGAACCGACTTCCTAAAACTTCCCAAAATTCCAAGATTTGACTTTTTTTCTCAAAATTTCCGATATAATCTCGCTATTTCTAATTTTTCCAAGAAATTGGGAATTTCAGTCAAAATTTTAAGAGAAAAATATAACATTTATGTTCCAATTTAAAGCAAGGATCTTGAAATTGAAATCGAAATTTTGAGGGTAAACTTGAAACGATGACACGTTAGAAAATGTCTAATTTAAACTTCCAATTTTTATCTGCTTTTGTTTACGCTATAGTTTGACTTTTTTCTTAAAAATTTCGACTTTAGCCTCGAACCTGCGATTTTTTTCAGATTGTTTTGAATTTAGGCAGCTTTAAAATTTAAATTTAGTTAACTCTTGAATTCGTTTGGTAGAAATCGTTCAAAATTTAAAAATTCGTAATTTGGAAAAGTATATTCTTCAGAAAAATTAAAAAATTTCAGGAACGAGCGAATTTTGGAAAATGTCGAAATTTTCACAAAGTCGAACTTTCGAAGAAAAAACAATGGAAATTTCGAAAAAAACTTCAAATTTTTAATGAAGCTTTATTTAACTTCGAAAAAAATCCCAATTTTGATGATAAAAAAAAAAAATTTTCAAAAAAGATTAAAATGCTGAAAAAATTCAAAGATTTGAAAACATTGCAATTTTGAAAAAAAATCGAATTTTTCCAAAAAGTGAAAATTTTCGGGAAAACGTCGAAATTATCAAAAAAAGAAGTTAAATCTTCAAGCAATAGAAAAAAGTTTGAGCTAAAGTGAAATTTTTTTTAAAAAAAAAAGTAAAAGGTTTTCAAAATAAATGTTTCAACATAAGTATATCATAAAATAACCAAAATAATAAAAAAACGAAATTTTGAAGAAAAAAAATTGTCAAATTTTTTAGGTCAAAATTTTGAAAAAAGGAAATTTTCCAAAATAAAATCAAATTCTTAAAAAGTTACAGCTTCGAGAAAAAGTGGAAATTTTAATGATAAAAGGTCGAAATTTTCAAAAAAAATTTTAAAAAAGGTTCGAAAATATTAAAATGGTCGAAATTTTGAGAAAAATTTAATTTTTCAAAAACACAAAAATTAGAGGAAAATCTAATTTTTCAAATAAAAGTTCAGTTTACTGCATAAAAGCCGAATCTTCGAAAAAAGGTCGAAATTTAAAAAAAGACTTAACTTTCAAAAAAGATCAAAACTTTGAGAAATTGTCAAAAGTTGGATCAAGGTGCAAATTTACAAAAACAGGGTAGAAGTTTTCAAAAGTCAGTTTTTCAACATTATTAAATTGACAGAAAAAAAATCAAAATTTTGAAAAAAACAATTTTCAGAAAAGATCGAAATTATGTGTAAACAGTTTCAAAATATTCAGAATTTGGAAATTAAATTAAAATCCTAAAGAAAGGTCAAACTGAAAAAGTATTGCGATTAATAAAATAATTAAACATTTGACAAAAGTGGAAGCTAAAAAAAAGAACATTTGAATTTCAAAGTTTTTAAATATAAAGACGAAATGCTTTAAAGAAGTCGAAAAATGTTTAAAAATTTTAAATTAAAATCGAAGGGAGACTTTTCAAAAAGTAAATTATGTTCAAAAAGTCAGAATTTTGTGAAAAAGTGAAAATTGAAAAAATGTCGAATAAAAAAAAACAAATACTCGAGAGAGTCGATATTTGCAAAAAGTGAAAACTTTGGAAATATTCAAATTTTAAAACAGAATTAAAATGTTTTGAAAAAATCAAATTTAAAACTAGTTTGTAAAAAAAATGAAATTTCGAGTTTAAGTTTCAGAAATGGTCAATATTTACAAAAATAAGGTTAAATATTCAAACTTCGAGATCAATCCAAAATATTCGAAAAAATTTGAAATTTTCAAAAAATAAAATCTTTAACAAGGACAAGTTATAAAAAAAGTACAATATTCAAATAAAAAATCAAAACCAACCAAATAAGACAGAATGTTGAAGAATTTGGAATATTAAAAAAAATCTCAGTCGAAATTTTCAATACCAAGTTAAAATTTTGAAATTTTGGAAGTTGAACGAGAAAAGATCGACTTTGTGAAAAACTGAGTTTTTATTCTCGAATTTTTCGAAATAACTCAAAATTTTCAATAAAAATTGAATCCTTCAAGAAAATTGGAATTTTCAAAAAAGTATAACCAAAGGAATCTTTCCCTTTTTTCACCTAGGCGAAAGCGCGGGTATCAGCTAATTTTTTTTATAAAGTTTGGTTTTTTTTTAAGTTTGAACTCATTTTGAAGTGAAGAGCAGCCCTTACCCGCTTCCGATTTTGTCGCAGTTTTCGAATCTTTCCCCTCGATACTACTAATAATCTTCTCCTTAAGTGTCTTCTTAGGCTCTCGAGCAGGTACTGCTTCTGGTTCCAAACTTTGTTCCTTAACATTATCTAATTTGATTTTATCCTTGACTTCTTGTTGCGGCTCACTGTGTTGGAGTTCTGGCGCTAAGCCTAAAATTGGGTTAAACTTATCGTGATTATTCGCAATTTTAATTGAATCATCTTCAGTTGTTGAATCTTTCTCTTTCTGCTTTTCCTCGGTTTCACCTGACTTTTTGGATATCTGATTATTCAACAGTATATTAGACCATATAAATGTCCTTTTCGAAAAATGGTTTAAGGAATACGATCTAGCTCCGTGAAGTATCTTCAAACCTACGGCATTACCAGTTTCAGATGAATTTTTTATTAAGGAGCAACGTTCTTACACGACACAGCTGAATTGGTATCACTAAATAATATAGCGGTATAGCATATCCTCTTAGCACAAACGTAACTTCTTAAAAACATTATGTGACGTATATATTACTTATATTGTAGAATTCTAGCAGTAAAGATGGAATGTAAAGATTTAATGTTTCAGCATAACCTAAAATTTTCAGCTGTCTAAAAAGTTATCAAAAATTTTCGATTCCCAGAAGATCACTGTTGAAGATTTTCTTAATGTTGCAGAGACCACATTCTGTATTGTTTGAGAAAATACTTTAAAACGGTTTTGACGGTTTGACACACATTTTAATTTTTTTGTGCAAAAAAAACAGTGAATTTTGACTTATAAATTGAACCAGAGATAGCACCACAGAACCTTCCCCTGTGCTGTCATCTAAGGCAAATTTGCGTAACTTTGATGACATTTAGAATAGATTTCTATTAAATACAGTTTAGCTTATTTAGATTATTAATAGAGGGCAGCATAAGTCCTATTTTTTTTTAAATATGAAAGTTCCGATTCTGATTCTTGTATTATTTTACAAAGCATTTTATTCAAAATCTGGAAATGTGGAAATTTTTGGGTTTTAATTTTAGAGATAGGTATAGAAGATCTGAGAAGAAAATGGAAAAATTTCAAAAAAAATTAACAATTTTTGAAAAAATTTAAGGTTTTTTTCAACAATTTTAATCTTTTTATTTGATGCAACTCTGAAATAGGAATTTCGATTATTCCGAAATTTCGACTTTAAAACGAAATATCGAGGATAAAATCGAAATGTTCAAATTAAAGTCAAAAGTTCAAGAAACATATTCAAAATATTTTGAGGTGAAATCCGCTAGTTAAAATTTTGAGTTAAAATTTGAAGAGTATTTTTATAAAATGTGCTTTTTATAATCAAAATTTCGAGAAGGAAATGAAAATCCTGAATTTATTAAGCTAAAATTTTCTGTCAAGTTAAAGTTGGTGAAATATTAAATAAATAGGATAAAATAGCAAATTTAAATATATAATATACGAAAACCAAACCCACGTAGATTAGATAATTTCTAAATTAAAAAATTAATTGCCAAATACGTGACGTCGGAGTGAAGAGGGTCGTACAAATTTGACCACCTGCTGCAAGGACGAGGTGGGCCTCAAAAAATCATGAATGAAAGGATGGCCCCTAAGTTTAAAGAGCTCTTATTGATTCTTGAACAAGAATAACTTCAACATAACGATTCGGTGATTTTAAGCCTGGTTAGTCTACTTGGTTGAAAAGCTGATTTTTTTTATTTGTAACCTTTAACACCGAAATAATCCCGGGATCCCGGGATGGAGTAAATATAATCTCGAAATCCCGGGATTAGAAATAAGGATCGGGATCGAATTCCCTGTCCATAATATAACGATGGTATGATGCATTGCATAAAATGTTTACAAAATAAAACGTTCATTTAATTTGATCTGCATCAGCATTGCTTAAATTTACATTCAAGTGTATAATTTAATATTAAAAATCTAATTCACATTTTGCCTCGAGTGACAAGAAAAAGAGAAGATTTACAAAGTTATAATTCATTTACGTCAACATCTTTCGTGCCTCGTTTTCGTAAAATGGAAAATCAATGGTATGGCGATATTTTATAACCGAAATTGGCTAATAATATTTGGTGGTGTATGAAAGACGTGCTTTTAGATTTAGGTGGAATCATATAAGTGAACGATTTCCAGTGACATAGGAATATGGCCCGAAGTGGGTAGTGAAGAATGAAAAGGGAATGATGGAACAGCCGTGTAGAATACAATAGCAGCTTCAGAAGCAAGGGGGGGTTGCTTTGGTTGTTTGACGGTTCATTCTCATGCACCCCTAGGCTACAGGTTACCGATAAATTTATAGTGCTAAGGCTCGTCCACTGACAATCATTTTATTTTAGTGGAAAGAGCAGCCATGTACATTATGCTACATCACATTTTATGTATCAGTTTCTATTGATTTTATTATTAAATGATGTTCCTAATTTGGGAAGACGTCAACAGGAATTATAAAGGCTCCCTCAAACCAATGCGATTTATTCGCAACGGATCCGTAACGAAAAATTCCTGGCGAAATTCGTAATGGAATCCGCAAGGAACCCCACACCAAAGCGAATTTAATCGCATCATGTTTTCAGTATCGAAAAGATTGAAAGCTGTTGTTAAAAACAAAAAGCATACAATACAGAAAAATACAGATCATTTGATGAATAAAATGCACCTTTCTTAAAAATTTTCACCCAAAGGACATTCAATTTATATAATTGTAAAGGGAATAAAAACTAGCAAAAAATTAATTTCATTAAAAAAAATAACCAACCCAGTTATAGCTCATATAATTTCATAATTAAACATATAATCTGTAGTACATAGAATGATAATTTGGAACCAATTTTTGAATAAATTTTGTATTTTAAATATTTTTTTATTTATAGCCACTACGAATCCGACAAAAAACGCAGTCAGCTGCGAATTAGATTCGATGTGAATAAATTCGTAGATAATTCGCAGTTTAAATGAAAAGAATCGTGCCAGTCTGAAGTTGTCTATTTACCGCAGTGGAAACGATATGATGCGAATCACATGCGGAGCGAAATTTCGCAAGTGTTGCGACTTTTCCGCATTGGTCTGGGGGAGCCTTAACACGTCACAAGTAGGGATGTCGATGTGAGATCGATTAATCGAAAAATCGATTTTTTCAAGTTTCAAGGTCGATCTTTTAGATTAATCTAATGAACGATTAAAAAATCCTAAGAATCGAATCGATTTTCCTTAGATGCAGGTCACTGTAAATGTAATGACAATTTTTTAAATTTTTTTATACAGGGTGTTACAAAAGTCCGGGCCGCTACTTCAGGAGCATATTCTACACATTAAAATATGAAAAATGTTGAAATACATTTTTTTCTTTAAATTGCCTCCTAACGGAGATATGACCATTTAAAGATGGCGCCCCTAAAGTGGTTTTTTTACTACAAAAAGTTAACGGTTAGTAGCAAAGTCATGAAATTGGGCAAGCAGTTAAAGAATTGGATTAGGCATATTCTCATGTAACATATTTTTTTAAATAAGCAGTAGCGTGGTGTGTAGGGGGTTGCCCGCGATTATTTTTTGCCGTAACTTTTTTGTATCGCAATATTTCGACACAAAAGTGCCATAATCGTAAAAAGCAACATTTTTTTATACAAAAAAGGTACTCTTTCTCAAAGTCGCTAAAAGTAACCGTTTCCGAGAAAAAGGCGTTTAAATAATCCTATCCCTTCTTCGAAATTCAACTAATTTGTATAAGAAAAAATAAGTTGGTCATGCAAACTGATCGTAAAGAAAACAATTGTACTTGACAATATCTGCCAGAGATTGACGTTGTGTCACTGATAAAATTTGGTCGTAAGCTGTAAACTTTAGCAGTTTTTGTTGTCAATAGTAAGTGCAGTAGTTTTTTAACTTTTCATTATTTTGATAAAATGGACTATTCAAATCAAGAAATGGCCGATATGCATTTAATGTACGGGCTTGCAAATTGTAATCGTGCTGAAGCAAGACGGCTTTATGCTGAACGTTTTCCTAATAGACACCTACCAGGAGAAAAATTGTTCCAGAAAATTCATGCTCGTTTATGTGAAACAGGAAATTTTGTTTTCAAAGGCGAACGTGTTGGAAGGCCAAACGCAGAAGTTGCTAATTTAGAGGAGCGTGTGCTTCAGCGAGTTGAAGAAGATCCATGTATCAGCACTAGACAACTTGCTTTAGCCGAAGGAGTAAATCACGTAACTAACTGGCGAATTTTGAAATTTTACCAATTTTACCGCTATCATTTTCAAAGAGTGCAAGGGTTACTTGCTGCTGATTATCCTCCAAGAATAAAATTTTGCAACTGGCTATTGCATAAGATCGCTGAAAATGAGAACTTTCCATCGCTCATATTATTTACGGACGAAGCGGGTTTTACCAGAAACGGGATACTTAACTTTCACAACATGCATCAGTGGCAAGTTGAAAATCCCAATGCAGTTATTCAGTCGAGACATCAGCAACATTTTTCACTTAACATTTGGGGAGGAATAATAGGGGACTCTATAATTGGACCGTTTTTTTTTACCTCATAGGTTAACAGGAGCATCATATAGACATTTTTTGCAAACAGAGTTACCCGTGTTACTTGAAAATGTTCCACTCATAACAAGACAGCGAATGTGGATAATGCACGATGGGGCACCTGCCCATTTTAGTGCAGTTGCTAGGGAATTTTTGAATAACAACTATCATCAGGAGGTCCGATACCATGGCCAGCTAGGTCTCCTGACCTCAACCCACTCGATTTCTACTTATGGGGACATCTAAAGCAGATCGTCTACTCCACACCAGTTGATAATATCAATGATCTTCGTGAACGAATTGAAAATGGGTTCAACCAGATTCACAATACACCAGGCATTTGCGAAAGAGTAAGGAGTTCCCTTAGAAGACGAGCCGAGCAATGTATTGCTGCAGGGGGCAGTAATTTCGAACACTTGCTTTGATTTTTTTTTCTTAATTTTGTACTATTTTTATATCAATGCAGTTAGTAGTGGATAAATTAGAAATTTGCAAAACGAATTCTAATAAATGCAACAATTTTGTTTAAACGCTTTTTTCTCGGAAACGGTTACTCTTAGCGACTTTGAGAAAGAGTACCTTTTTTGTATAAAAAATGTTGCTTTTTACGATTATGGCACTCTTGTGTCGAAATATTGCAATACAAAAAAATTACGGCAAAAAATAATAGCGGGCAACCCCCTACACACCACGCTACTGCTTATTTAAAAAATATGTTACATGAGAATATGCCTAATCCAATTCTTTAACTGCTTGCCTAATTTCATGACTTTGCTATTAACCGTTAACTTTTTGTAGTAAAAAAACCACTTTAGGGGCGCCATCTTTAAATGGTCATATCTCCGTTAGGAGGCAATTTAAAGAAAAAAATGTATTTCAACATTTTTCATATTTTAATGTGTAGAATATGCTCCTGAAGTAGCGGCCCGGACTTTTGTAACACCCTGTATAAGTGTATTTATGTCGTTATGTTACTTTCCACTTCCATCTAATAGCAATAGCTACTTTAATAAGCCAACAGATGGCAGCATTAACATTTTTTTTCATTCATTATGTCGTTGACTGATTAGGAAAGATAACTCAGGTGCAGTGTTGCCATATATTTGAAGGCAAAATTCCATACATACGCAGTTAAAATTACCGTACATTCACAAAAATTACCCTACGTTATTTTATTACCTGTTGCCTGTCTTAAAAACTTTTATTTAGTGGTTGAACATGTTACACACGTATTAATAAACACACTACAAAACTTAAAAAAGTTGATTTACCTCTTTGGCCGTAAAAATTACAAGAGCCTAGAAAGGACATCAATTTGAAAAAAAAAATATCACGGAATGTTGACTTTTCCTCCACTTAATCTCGAGATTAAAGTCAAAATTTTGACTTAAATGTCAAAATTTCGAAAAAAAAGTCGAAATTTGGAGTTTAAAGTCGAAAATTATAGAAAAAAGTAAAAATTTCAATTTTTAAATCGAAATTTAAATTATTGATAATAATTTTACAAAGGCGTAGAAAAGACATCGATTAAAAAAAAAATTTATTTTTAGACTTTTTGACTTTTTTCTCAAAGTTCCGCTTTTATTTCATGTTTTGACTTTTTTCTCAAATTTCGACTTTTTTCTCAAAATTTCGACTTTTTTCTGGAAATTTCGACTTTTTTCTGAAAGTTTGCACTTTTTCGAAATATTGCAAAGGAAATCGATTAAAAAAATGTTATCTTTAGAAATTTCGACTTTTTTTCTTAAATTTCAATTTTAGGCTCGAAATTTTGACTTTTTTCTCGAAATTTCGACTTTTTTGCTCCAAATTTCAACCTTTTTTTCAAATTTCGATTTTTTCTCGAAATTTTGATCTTTTTCTCGAAACTTCGATTTTTTTCTCGAAATTTTGACCTTAATATCGACATGTCGATATTTTTCTCAAGATTTCGACTTTAAAATCAAAAACTTTTTTTCTCGAAATTCCGACTTTCCTCGCAAATTTCGATTTTTGTCTTAAAATTTCGATTTTTGTTTCAAAATTTCGACTTTTTTCTCGAAATTTCGACTTTTTTCTCGCAAAATTTCGACTTTTTTCTCGAAATCTCGACCATTTTCTCAAATTTCGATTTTTTTCTCGAAATATTTTGAAGTTTTGACTTTTTTTTTCAAAATTTCGACTTTTTTTTATTAAATTTCGGCTTTTCTGGAAATTTCGACTTTTCTTTGAAAATTTCGACTTTTTTTTCGCGAAATTTTGATTTTTTTCTCGAAATTTTGACTTTTTTCTCAAATTTCGACTTTTTATCGAAATTTTGACCTGAATATCGACATATGGACATTTTTCCCGAAATTTTGACTTTTTTCTCGAAATTTCTACTTTTTCTTCGAGAAATTTGTACTTTTTGCTCGAAGTATTTCGAAATTTCGACTTCTTTCTCGAAATTTTGATCTTAATATCGAAATTTCGACATTTTTCTCGAAATTTCGACTTTTTTTTTAATTAAATTTCGACTTTTCTGGAAATTTCGACTTTTCTCTGAAAATTTCGAATTTTTTTTCGCGAAATTTTGATTTTTTCTCGAAATTTCGCCTTTTTTTCTCAAATTTCGACTTTTTCTCGAAATTTTGACCTGAACATCGACATTTAGACATTTTTCCCGAAATTTCGACTTTTTTCTCGAAATTTCTACTTTTTTTCTCAAATTTCGACTTTTTTCTCGAAATATTTCGAAATTTCGACTTCTTTCTCGACATTTTGACCTTAATATCGAAATTTCGACATTTTTCTCGAAATTTCGACTTTAAACTCAAAATTTCGACTTTTTTTTTCAAAATTTCGACTCTTTTTTTAAATTTCGAATTTTCTGGAAATTTTACGAAAACGAAATGTTACAAAGGCGTAGAAAGGACATCGATTAAAAATAATGTTATTTTTAGAAATTTCGACTCTTTTTCGCAAATTTCAATTTTAATCTCAAAACTTCGACTTTTTTCTGAAATTTTGACATTTTTCTCAAATTTCGACTTTTTTTCTCAAACTTTCGACTCTTTTTTTAAATTTCGAATTTTCTGGAAATTTTACAAAAACGAAATGTTACAAAGGCGTAGAAAGGACATCGATTGAAAATAATGTTATTTTTAGAAATTTCGACTCTTTTTCTCAAATTTCAATTTTAATCTCGAAACTTCGACTTTTTTCTGAAATTTTGACATTTTTCTCAAATTTCGACTTTTTTTCTCAAACTTTCGACTCTTTTCTTGAAATTACGACCTTTTTCGCGAAATTTCGTTTTTTTTTATCAAATTTCAACTTTTCCTCGAATTTTTGAACTTAATATCTAAATTTCGACATTTTTTTTGGAAATTTTGACTTTAAAGTCAAAATTTCGACCTTTTTTCGAAATTTCGTCCTTTTTTTTTCGAAATTTCGACTTATTTTTCTCAAACTTTTGACTTTTTTCCCAAAATTGCAACCTTTCCAGCTAGATTTTTTTTCCTCAAATTTCATCTTTTTTCTCGAAATGTTGACCTTAATATCGAAACTTCCACATTTTTCTGGAAATTTCGACGTTTAAGTTAAAATTTCGACTTTTTGTTCGAAATTTGACTTTTTTCTCAAAATTTCGACTATTTTCTTCGAAATCTCGATTTTTTTTCGAAATCTCGACTTTTTTCTCAAACTTCGACTTTTTTCTCGAAATTTCGTTTTTTTTCCTCTTAATTTACGACTTTTTTCTCGAAATTTTGACCTTAATATCGAATTTTCGACATTTTTCTCGAAATTTCTACTTTAAACTCAAAATTTTAATTATTTTTTACAAATTTCGATTTTTTTCTCAAATATCGACTCATTTTCTCGAAATTTCGACTTTATTCTCAAATTCCGACTTTTTTCTCGAAATTTTGATCTTAATCACGGAATTTCGATTTAGGACTCAAAAATTCGACCTTCTTTTCGAAATTTCAATTTTTTTCTCGAAACTTCTAAAAAAAAGACCAAAATTTGCTGATTAAAAATAGCAATATTGAACGCACCCTACTACCAACTGGGGAAGAAGAGTAGTGGGATGTAACTGTCATCTTCTTAGATAATATAAATATCTATAGTCAAAGGTCATCTGTTTAATTTAACCATAGAGTGTGCTTATTATAGAGCGACTTATTTTCGAAATTTCGAAAAAAAATTCGATATCAAAGTCAAAAATCCAAGATTAAAGTCGAAATTTTGACATTAATCTCGGAATTTTAGGAAAAAAGTAAAAATTTCAAGAAAAAAGCAAAGTTTTCGAAAAAAAAAAAATAGAAATTTTGAGTGTAAAGACGAAATTTCGAGTTTAAAGCAGAAATTTCGAATTTAAATCCGAAATTTTGAAAGTCGACATTTCGAGAAAAAAATTTAAATTTCAAAAAGAAAAACGAAATTATGAGTAAAAAGTCGAAATCTCTAAAAATATTTTTTAAATCAATGTCCTTTTTGCACTTTTGTAAAATGTCGACTTTGAACTCGAACTTTCGAGTTTTTTCTCGAAAATTCTACTTTAACTTTGAAATTTCAAGAAAAAGGTCGAAATTTTGGGTAATAAAAAATTAAATTTACTGAACGTATTCTACTGCTAAGTGTCAATATTAAATTGTAAAAGAGTTGGTGCTTAGAATATAGTCTTATATTCTAAGGGTTAATGGGGATTAACTGTCATCTGCCTAACTTAACCATAGAATAAGAAATTTCGACTTATCTTGAAATTTCGTGAAAAAAAAATTGAAATTTCGGGATTAAAGCCGAAATTTCGACTTTATCTATGAAATTTCTTCAAAAAAGTCCAAATTTGGAAAATAAAGTAGAAATTTCCACTTTAATCTCGTAATTTCCAGTTTAAACCTCATATTTCTAAATATATTTTTATAAATTAGTGCCCAAAAATACATAAATAAAAAATAAAGCAGAAAATAAATATGTGTCGGATTTTTCTAATTAGGAATAAATAATTAAAATATAAATATCAGTCTTTAAAATCAAAGAAAAAACTTTCAAAATTAAACTACGCCAATTCATCATTATTATTCAATTTTTCTTTTATTAGAAATGTTTAAAGATTTCACCAACAAGGCGATAATCGGAAATCGATCTTTCAGCACCCAATTTTATCGGGAATCGATACTTTTGCTCACGATTCGAATCGATCCAAAAATCGATTATTTTAAAAAGGAATCGACATCCCTAGTCACAAGTAGGGATTTCGATCTGAGATCGATTAATCGAAAAATCGATTTCTTCAAGTATCAAGCTCGATTTTTTAGATCGATCTAATGAACGATTCAAAAATCCTAAGAATCGAATCGATTTACTGTTACTGTAAATTTAATGACAAATTTTTTTTATTTTTTCAGTTCCATCTACTAGCCATAGCTACGTTAATAAGCCAAGAGATAGCAGCATTAACATTTCTTTTCATTCATTATGTCGTTGACTGAATAGGAAAGATAACTGTGGTGCAGTGTTGCCATATATTTGAAGGCAAAATTCCATACATACACAGTTAAAATTACCGTACATTCACAAAAATTACCCTTGGTTATTTTATTACCTGTTACCTTTCTTAAAAACTTTTATTTAATGGTTAAACATGTTACACATGTATTAATAAATACACTACAAAACTTTAAAAAAGTTTATTTCCCTTTTTTTAGGTAAAATTGCAAGAGCGTAGAAAGGATGTCAATTTGAAAAAAAATTATCACGGAATGTTCACTTGTTCTCTTCTAAATTCCTAGATTAAAGTCAAAATTTCGACTTTAATGTCAAAATTTCGAAAAAAAGTCGAAATTTGGAGTTTAAAGTCGAAACATCTAGAAAATAGTTGAAGTTTCACTTATTTCGCAAATTTCGACTTTTTTTTCTTCAAATTTCGACTTTCTTCTCGAAATCTCGACCTTTTTCTCAAATTTCGACTCTTTTCTCAGAATCTCGATTTTTTCGACTTTTTTCTCGAAATTTTGACCTTAATATTAAAATTGCAACATTTTTCTTGAAATTTCGACTTTAAACTCAAAACTTCGACTTTTTTTTCGAAATTTCGAATTTAAAATCAAAATTTCACCTTTTTTTTGGAATTTTGACTTTTTTCGCAAATTTCGATTTTTTTCTCGAAATTTCGACTTTTTTTCTCGAGATTTCGATTTTTTCTCGAAATTTCGACTTTTTTACCAACTTTCGATTCTTTTCTCGAAATTTCGACTTTTTTCTCGAAATTTTGACCTTAATATCAAAATTTCAACATTTTTTTTTCGAAATTTCGACTTTACACTCAAAATTTCTACTTTTTTTACCGAATGGGATACTAGCAGAGGCTTGTAGCCTCTGCTAGTATCCCATTCGGAAAATCCCAGAGTCTTTAAGTCACATAAGATTTTAAAAGAAGAACTGCAAGTTGTGTGGAGGGCGAATCCGAAGACGTGGATCACCAGGAAATTCTTTGTGGAGTGGATAAACCTGGTGTTTGGCCCTTCTGTTAAGAAATATCTACAGGAAAACAACCTACCCATGCAAGCCCTTCTCGTCCTCGACAATGCCCCTGCTCACCCACCAAACCTCGAAGATGATTTACTCGAAGAGTTCAAGTTTATAAAGATAGGTACTCTACGTACCACTAACACCACTCCTATCCTGTCGCCCATGGATCAGCAGGTGATTTCTAACTTTAAGAAGTTGTAAACCAAGCACATGTTTCGCCGCTGCTTTGAGGTGACGGAAAACACAAACCTTACCCTTCGAGAGTTCTGGAAGGACCAGGGGCGGCCTTAGCCATTGCGAGGATCCGGGCGGGTAGATCTTTAAAAGGCCCTCGTCTTTGTGGAATTAGTTTTAACATAGACGTAGTCAGAATAGGGCAGGGTAGGGCGCTTGGTAATGGAAATTGGTAGGTTTGATTCCCCCAAGGGCGGTATTCTTGAGACAGCAATATACGAGGGCTGTTCGATAAGTACTTAGCCTCACCGCCCGATGCCGCCACTATCGCAAGAGAAATTTCCTATCGTAGTTTTGTTTTCACCGCGTGTGGAAGCGGGCGTGTCCGCGGATTTTAGAAAAATGGAAAATGAGCAATAACAGTCGGTGACTCGATTCTTCTTTTGGAAGGGAAATCGCGCAGCGAAATCAAAGAACGCTTAGATGCTGTGTACGGTGACTATTCTCCTTCGATGGCGCCCGTCAAAAATTGGTTTAAAGAGTTTCAGCGTGGTCGCACGTCGGTTTTTGATGAGCCACGCCCAGATGCCCCGAAAACGGCTTCTACGGAGGATAACGTTACAAAAATCTAAGATCGCGTTTTGGCAGACCGCCGATAGAAGCTACGCGAGATACCTGAGATAGTTGTCATCTCAAAAGACCGCTTGTATCATATCCTGTATGAAATTTTGAGCATGAGTAAGCTGTCGGCGCGATGGATGCAGCGTTTGCTCACTCCGGACAACAAGCGCAATCGTGAGACCACTTCAGAGCAGTGCTTGACGCTGTTTAAGCGCAATCCGAAGGAGTTTCTGCGTCGTTTCGTGACCGTCAACGAAACATGGATCCATTGGGGTACACGCCAGAGACCAAGGAACAGTGGAAACAGTGGACTTTACCCGGTGAACGTGCTCCAAAGAAGGCGAAGACTGTCCTATCGGCCGGAAAGGTGATGGCCACCGTTTTCTGGGATTCACAAGGTGTGATATACATCCACCACCTGGAGAAGGGCAAAACGATCACAGGGATGTACTATGCCGAATTATTGGCCCAATTCGACGCCGAATTGCAGAAAAAACGGTCGCATTTGGCAAAGAAAAAAATGCTCTTCCACCATGACAACGCACTGGCTCACACCTCCGCCCTCGCCACAGCCAAATTGGTCGAACTGCTGCCTCATCCGCCGTATTCTCCAGATTTGGCCCCGTGCGACTTCTATTTATTTCCAAACTTGAAAAAGTCACTCTCCGGGCAGAAATTTTAGTCAAATGAGGAGGTCATCGCCGCCACGGAGGTCTACTTTGCAGACCTCGAGAAAACGTATTTTTCAGACGGATTAAAGAAGTTGGAACATCGCTGGGTCAAGTGTATCGAGTTAAAAGAAGACTACGTTGAGAAATACATCGCCACTTTTCCAAAATTTTCGTTTTTTTTTTGTAGGATAAGTACTTATCGGACCACCCTCGTAGTCAGCAAATTCCTGTGCGGTTCAGCTTGGCACAGTGAAGACTTCTCTCAATGGAGACAATGAAATTCGTTACCGAACAGAATTTCTCCCGACAATTATAACCTATCCTTGTTTAAAAAAGCGGTTCGTCTCCATTTATCTCTATTTCCACATCCTACTGGCTGTGTTCCCAAGACAATAGAGTTTACTAGTGGATTGAAATACAAATCATGTCCCCCTAAAACCAAGAACGATTAAAAAACACAACAAAGGTTGCTCTAGAGCTCTAGAGCAACCTTTGTTGTGTTTTTTGTCTAAATTTCTTTTTCAAAATCTGTTTTTGCTTTTGTGATTTTTTCGAAATGTCCATAGTTTTTTTAACATTGTTTTTTTTAAAGCAATTTTGATTCTATTTCAAATCCAATCCTATATGTTCCTGAAAATATCAATATTTTTGTCCAAGTTTCTTTTTATCTGAAAATTTCGATTTTTTTTCAAAATTTGTCTTTTTATAAACACAACTTTTAAAAATTAAACCATTTTATCAAAATTTACCTTTCATCAAATCAACTTTTTGTGCGAAATTTCCAATTTTTTCGACGTTCTCTGAAAAATTTCGAATTTCCTCTCAATTTTACTCAGTTTTACTTGAATATTTCAAACCGATTTCTTAACATTTCTACAAATTTCTTTATTTTTCCTAACATTTGGATTTTTATAAAAATTTCAACCTTATAGAATCAAATTTTCCAAAAATTTTGACTAGTTTCTCAGAGTTGAATTTTTTTTCGAAATATTGATTTTTATCTCAAAATTTGGTACTAAATATTTCTGAAAGTTTCGACTCTGCTTGAAATTCGTCTTCTTATCGAAATCTTGACTTTTCTTCTTCAAACCTGTCGTTTTCTTAAAAGCTAGAGCTCTAGAGCAACCTTTGTTGTGTTTTTAATCTTTCTTAGTTTCAGGGGTCAAGATTTCTATTTTAATTTTTAAAGATAACCAAAAACCAGTCCGTTTCACCAAAAAAAAAAATACTAGTGGATTGTACTTGCAAAAATAAGACGTTTCATTCTTCATGGAAAGCTGTGTTTTTAAGACGAAATAGGGTTCGAAAGTGCATAATCCTTAAAAAAAATAAGACTTGCCATTCTTCAAGAAAGGCTACGCTTCCGTAGCTTTCATGGACAAAACACTACTGCTATTAGAGGAGATGTGCAGGTGGAGAAATTATTCACTGGTTTGAGACGCCTGTCGAATGTCTACAAGTAATTAGGACTAAGTTTCAGTCGAAGCTTTGAGATATTTAATATTCTAATATTTGCGAAGTACCACTCTAGCCAGGAATCGCACCCTAACTTAACCAGATAGAAATTATTATGGTTATGCGAATAAATTATTCAGTTGTTCTTTTAAATATTGTAAAAAATCCACAGTATCTGAATAGAATGAACTGACAACGCGTAATAAAACTTTAAATTTCGAATGAATATTATTGAAAATACTTTTAGTGCTATTTATTACAGGCATACAACGATTTAACTTAATATTGCATTTTAACTGAAATGCTTTATCTATCGAAGGTCCCAGTTTTATTTTCGAACAAACATTATTAAATGGAATTGATTGTGCAGCGGAAGTATCATAAATCTCAATCCACCACGCAGTCATTTCGCTTAATTTGAACCAGAAAAATAAATGTTTACCTTTCCTTGAAATTTTTAACCCTCATATCGGCTATTAAGATATTTATGAACATCCCTTCAGAGACATCAATAGGAAGCAACTTAAGCTTTATTAATAGCAGTTGTTTTCGTTATAAATGTTCTTTCTAACAATAAGTAAGAAAACAATGTTAAGCAAGAACTGAAATCTTTTTTAAATTCTCTGCATACAGTATACAATAAATTTTAAATTAATCGTATGGGCAGTTCTAAGACCTCTGAGAAAGAAACTAATATAATATAATATAATAATAATATAATATAATATACTGTATCTCTCCGAAGATGATAGCTTGGCTATCGAAACGCGTTACAGCAACTTTTGTTGTATTTTTTATCTTTCTCGGTTTCAGAGGACAAGATTTCTATAAAAGGTGGAAATCCACAAAGTCATATTAAAAAAAAATCGGAAAAAACTGAACATTAATAAAAACGAATTTCGAAAAATACTGTCAAAGTCTCGAGAAAATGATCGACATTTCTAGAAAATATCGAAATTTACAAGAAATGGAAAGAAAGGGCGGAAAAAGTAGAATTTAGAAAAAGTTGTAGTTTCGAGAAGAGGTCAAAATTTTCAGAAAATCAAATTTCCTTTTGGAAACATTTAAAAACTGTCGAAAAATCGAAAAAAGACAAAATTTTCGAAGGTCGAATTTTCTGAAAGAAAAAGTCGGATTTCAGAAAAAAAATCGCAATTTGGCAAAAATATTTTTTCAAAATATTTACTTTTTTATTTAAACGTTAACATAATTAGTGTTGGGCTATTCGAATACAAGTTGTGAGATGTATTCGATTCTGCCAAGATCTTAAATACATCCGATTTTCAACTGAAGTATTCGAATACTTCCAGACTCCGTGAGTTGAAGTGAGAATATGAATAGAATCGGTTCTCGCCTCGCACAAGCAACATCTCATCATCGCATGATTCATAAGTTTTCGGGTACTTGCTTGCATTCGAATACAAAATATGTATTCGAATACAATATATGTATTCGAGATTGTGGTAGTCCGATTCAACAAAACATTGGAATGCTGAGTAGTGAATAGAATCGGTCTCCTAACTACGCTACATATCCGATTCTTAACTTCTCCGATGTTGAATACTGTACCCGATTCTAGTATTCGAGTTCTTAGACATGCATTTTGAATGCGTATTTTATTCGAGACAGTGGCGGCTCACGTATATGCACTGAGGAACTGCAGCACCCCCAGTTCCGCTTTCGAGTTTTTTCTTAAAAAGTTTGGTCTTTTTTGAAGACTTTTCCTTGAAAACTTTTTTATAGAAATTTCAAATTTTCTCTGATTTCTTTTATAGAAACTTCACCTTCCTTTCATGTTATGATCTCCTAAAATCTATTTTTATTTTTAATTTTGATGAAAAAACGCATTTTTAAGAACTAACTTTTGTAAAACTTTTGAAAAAGAAATCAGTATTTCGAGAAAGAATTGAGTTTTGAAAAAAAAGGTTAAATTTTTCTAAAAGGGTCAACATTTTGAGAAGATAATGAAAATTTCAAGAAACAATCTGTATCCAACTCTTTTCGCATTATGATTTCCCTGAAAAAAAAAGAATAATACCAAATCTTCGAGTTTTTACCTGATTTCGCAATTTCTACTGTATTCTGGAAACATTTTTAGGTTTTTCTAATATTTTTACTTTTTTTTGTTGAGAAAATTTATATTTTTCTAAATATATTATATAAACAAAATTTCTCGAAATTTCTACTTTTTCAGCAAATTTTGTTCTTAAAATTTTTTCTGGAAATTTCAACTTCTCCTGATTTTTTATGTTCCTTTAATTTGCTTTAAAAATGTTAGGTTTTTTCACGGGATTTTGACATTTTAAAGTTCATTTTATAATTTTCACTAACAACTTTTAGAAAATAATCCTCACATTTCTATAAAAATGTCAAGATTTTGGAAAGAAACGAAAAAGTGTTAAGAAAATTTTCCATTGCTTCCACATTTTGCTTTATTTTAAATGAAAGTAATAGCCGATGGATTATTTTCCTAAAATTTCGTTTTTTTTTGCACAGATATTTCAAATTTTTTCTCGAGATTTCGATTTTCTTTCAACGAAAATTAGAATCTTTTAAAATTTTGACCGTTTTCAAGATTTTGACTTCATTTGAAAATTTCCACTTTTGTTAAGAATTTCGTTCGTATGTTCCTAGAAATTTTGACTTTTTGTGAGAATTTCGCTTCTTCTGACATTTTTGATTTAATTGCAAAATCTCAACCTCAAAAATGTCCACATTTTATAATCTATTTTTTAAAATTTGACCGGTTTTCACTTTCAGTTTTAACTTTTTTTGAAAAGTTTGAAATTTTTAAAAAATCGTATTGTTAAGGTTTTAGGAAAATATTTACTTTTTTGGAAATTTAACATTTTTTTAAACGTTGAATCTTTCAAAATTCTACCCTTCTTGAAAATTCGATTTTTATTTCAAATTTGTTCACGAATTTTAATATTTTTTTTCTTGTTAATATCGACTATTCTGATGTGGTGTTATTTTCCAAAATTTAAAAAATTTTGATTTTCCAAAACTTGGTAAATTTCGATTTTTCAAAATTTGGAAAATTTCGATTTTTCAAAATTTGGAAAATTTCGATTTTTCAAAATTTGAAATATTTTGATTTTCGATGATTTTTATTTTTATTTAAAATTCCAATTATTTTTTAAATTTTCGAACTTTTCTCGAAGTTTTGACTTTTCTTTTGAAAGTTACGAATTATTTTCGAAATTTCGACTTTTCTTTTGAATTTCGACTTCTACTTGGAAATATTTTTTGAAAATTTCGATTTTTTTGAAAATCTGGACCTTTTTTAATATTTTGTCTTGATTTCATTCGACCCTTTTTAAAAATTTCGACTTTTTTAGAACAGTTTTTCAAAATGTTAATTAACGAAATTTTCAATTATTGTCGAAACTTTCAACATTTCAAAATTTTGTCTTGTTGAGCCAAAATTGCAAACCTAATTTTTAGCTTATAAAAGAATGTGATGATATTTTGCAATTGCCCCTTGCGTCTTGTTTTGAAAATTTTGTTTTTAAAAGTTTTTCGACAATTTCGACCTTTTCAAAGTTGCCTTGTTCGAGCAAAATTGTTTTCCAAAACCCAATTTTTGGCTTGTAAAAGAAAATTTTAAATTTGAATGTTCAGTTAAATATCGTTTTTCACCCCGCTTGGGGCTCACATTTTTAAAATCGATTAAGAACGTGTTTAGTGATTGCTTTTATCTATTCTTTATATACAAATTTTGACAAAAAATGTTTTAAAAAAAACCCTGAAATTTCTCTAAGAATGTCAACATTTTGGGAAAAAAACGAAGAAATTAAAAAAAAAGTTCAATTTTGACATAAATGTTGAATTTCAAGAAAAAATGAAACTTCTAAATTTCAACTTTTTTGCGATTTGATATTTCACTAAAAAAACTTACCATAATTGCAGAACCGAAGAAAATTCTGAATCGAAATTTCCAATTTTTCTAGAACTGTTATTTTTATTTGTTAAATTTATTCTTGAAATTGTCAAGTCCTTCAAATTTCGATAAAAAATATATTGAAATTTAAAGATTAAGCTCAAAATTTGGAGAAAAAGCAGACAACATTTCTAGAAATTTTTTATTGGTTTATAAAATTTTTGAAAAAAATAATAAATAATAAGGAATAATAAGGAAGGATTTGTCAAAAATATTCTCAAAATTTCGACTTTTCAAGTAGGACTTATTGAAATTTTCAAAAATGAGTCAACATTTCTAGAAAAGTAGAAATTTCGAAATTAAAAATAATCAAAACATGAAATTAATTGACAATTTAATGTTCTAATTTAAATTTTTTCTAGTAATTTTGAAGTTCCCAGAGAAACTTCAAAGATCAAATATTTCAGCGTGAAGTCGACTGTGATTAAAATTCACATTTTGGGAATGTATTTGTAATTGAACTCCAAATGATTATTCGAAATTTGTCTCAAAACTTCGAACAATTTTAAAAATAGATACTATTTCTTAATTTTGAGTTTTAATTCGACATTTTTTTCAAAAAGTTTATGTTTAAAAAGAAAAAAAATATCCATTTAAAAAAAATATATTTCAAGCTCAGAAAAGTTTCTAAAAAACAGATAAAATTTATTATTTAATCACAAAATTCCAATTTTTCCCCGAATTTTGCCTTTTTTCCTAAAGTTGAGGTTTCTATTGGAGGTTCATTGAGAAGCAACAGAGCTGATTTGTTATTAATTTTCAGAACTTATTTGCTTTTGCACAATTTTAACACACAAACACCGTCGCAGCAACCCCTCCAGTTTTAGCTACTAGCCGCCACTGATTCGAGATCATTTTTATTCGGGATGATTGGTTACGCATTATGCTCGCACACTCATGCATTCGAATATGTATCTAATTTTAATTTATTGCTTCATCATTTTCATAAAATTATTAAATAAAGAAATGCTTAAGTACTTTTTAAAATCTGGCTCTCAATTTTAATAATGAAATTTAGCAATATCTGGAAATACAGTGCCAATATGCGAATCCAATCAAAGTTAAAGATACGTATGTGAATTCTAAAGCTTCAAGATTTATTTATATTAAGAAATTTATATACATTCAATTAGGAAATTACCAATTATGGGCATAGGTACGGAAGTAGTGAAATCGAAAGTCATATCTCGCCACCACATGCCTCGAATAGGCCGCCGAGACAATTTTTCTAGTAGGTATTTTATTATCCCATAATTCGATTCTTTGTATTCGAATACTTATTCGATTCTCAAAAGTATTCGAATTCAATGTATTCGATTCTGAAAATCCTTCGATTATTCCAACACTAAACATAATATTTAAATTTCGGTAACGAAGTTCAATTTTTTCTCTAAATACAAAAATATTTTCTCAACATGGTTGCTTTCTTATTAATATTCCGATCGAATTTAGAGAACGTAAATGAATTTCGGGGAAAAAGTCTACAATTCTAGAAACACAAAATATTTCGAGATAAAAGTCAAAATGTCAAAAATAATTTTGAGATAGGTGCAATTTGAAATTTCCGGAAAGTGTAATTTGAAGAAGTCGAAATATATTGAAAAAAAAGAATATTAAGAAAAATAGCAGAACATGAATACGTATTGAGTAAAATGGAGGAATTTCTAAAAATAACGATTTTTGAAAGAACATTCCAAAAAAAATTTGAGAATAAAGGCGAAATTTCGAATTTTTGATGATAAGGAAACTTTTAAGTAAAAGACAGATTTGAAGGAGAAAAGTCTAGACGTCGATAAAAAGACGAATTTCAAGCAACGAGTCGAAACTTTCAGAAATATTTAGTATCAAATTTTGAGATAAAAATCAATATTTCGGAAAAAAGCAAACTCTGAGAAACTAGTCAAAATTTTTGGAAAATTCGATTCTATAAGGTTGAAATTTTCATAAAGATCCAAATGTTAGAAGAAATAAAGAAATTTGTAAATATAGGCGAAATTTTGAGAAGTCGGTTTGAAATATTCAAGCGAAATTTCAAAATTGAGAGGAAATTCGAAATTCAGAGAACGTCGAAAAAAAATGGAAATTTCGCACAGAAAGTTAATGTGATGAAAGTTAAATTTTGATAAATTGGTTTAATTTTGAAAATTTTTGTTTATAAAATGACAAAATTTGAAAAAAAAACAAAATTTTCAGATAAAAAGAAACTTGGACAAAAATATTGAGATTTTCAGGAACATAAAGGATAGGATTTAAAATAGAATCAAAATTGCTAAAAGAAACCAATTTTGAAAAAACTATGGACATTTAAAAAAAAATCACAAAAGTAAAAACAAATTTTAAAAAAGAAATTTCGACAAAAAGATCGAAATATCGACATATGGACATTTTTCCCGAAATTTTGACTTTTTTCTCGAAATTTCTACTTTTTTTTCGAGAAATTTCGACTTTTTGCTCGAAATCTCGACTTTTTTCGCGAAATCTCGACTTTTTTCTCAAATTTCGACTTTTATGTCGAAGTATTTCAAAATTTCGACTTCTTTCTCGAAATTTTGACCTTAATATCGAAATTTCGACATTTTTCTCGAAACTTCGACTTTAAACTCAAAATTTCGACTTTTTTTCTCAAAATTTCGACTCTTTTTTTAAATTTCGAATTTTCTGGAAATTTTACAAAAACGAAATGTTACAAAGGCGTAGAAAGGACATCGATTAAAAATAATGTTATTTTTAGAAATTTCGACCCTTTTTCTCAAATTTCAATTTTAATCTCGAAACTTCGACTTCTTTCTGAAATTTTGACATTTTTCTCAAATTTCGACTTTTTTTCTCAAATTTTCGATTCTTTTCTTGAAATTACGACCTTTTTCGCGAAATTTCGTTTTTTTTAACAAATTTCAACTTTTCCTCGAATTTTTGACCTTAATATCTAAATTTCGACATTTTTTTTGGAAATTTTGATTTTAAAGTAAAAATTTCGACCTTTTTTCGAAATTTCGTCCTTTTTTTTTTCGAAATTTCGACTTTTTTTTCTCAAACTTTTGACTTTTTTCTCAAAATTGCGACCTTTGCCGCGAGATTTTTTTTTCTCAAATTTCATCAAAAAAAATCACAAAAGTAAAAACAAATTTTAAAAAAGAAATTTCGACAAAAAGATCGAAATTTATAAAAAAAATCAAAATTTCTAAAAAAAAATCGAAATTTTATAAAAATTCGAAATTCTCCAGAGAAAGCCAACATGTGCCATAAATCAAAGAAATTTTTTTTGAAAAATCACGAAATGTGAAAAAAATTCAAATTATCGAAAAATGTCGAAATTTCAAGTAAAGTACGAATTCTGAAGAAAATAAGACAAATTTTGAGATGCAATTTAAAATTTCCGGAGAGTGTAATTTGAAAAAGCAGAAATAAATAGAAAAAAAAAAGAATATTAAGAAAAATAGCAGAATTTCTAAACAACAGGAATACCTATTGAGAAAAATGGCGAAATTTCGAAAAGAAAACGATTTTTGAAAGAACATTCCAAAAAAGCAGAATTTTGAGAATAAAGGCGAAATTTCGAATTTTTGATGATAGAGAAACTTTTAAGAAAAAGACAGATTTGAAGGAGAAAAGTCTAGACTTCGATAAAAAGACGAATTTCAAGCAAAGAGTCGAAACTTTCAGAAATATTTAGCATCAAATTTTGAGATAAAAATCAAGATTTTGGAAAAAAAGCAAACTGAGAAACTAGTCAAAATTTTTGGAAAATTCGATTCTATAAGGTTGAAATTTTCATAAAAATCCAAATGTTAGAAGAAATAAAGAAATTTGTAAATATAGGCGAAATTTTGAAAAATCGGTTTGAAATATTCAAGCGAAACTTCAAAATTGAGAGGAAATTCGAAATTCGAAGAACGTCGAAAAAATTGGAAAGGTTTGAAGAAGAAAAGTCTAGACTTCGATAAAAAGACGAATTTCAAGCAAAGAGTCGAAACTTTCAGAAATATTTAGTATCAAATTTTGAGATAAAAATCAATATTTCGAAAAAAAAAGCCAACTCTGAGAAACTATTCAAAATTTTTGAAAAATTTGATTCTATAAGGTTGAAATTTTTATAAAAATCGAAATGTTAGGAAAAGTAAAGAAATTTGTAGAAATGGGCGAAATGTTGAGAAATCGGTTTGAAATATTCAAGTGAAACTGGAAAATTGAGAGGAAATTCGAAATTTTTCAGAGAACGTCGAAAAAATTGGAAATTTCGCACAGAAAGTTGATTTGATGAAAGGTAAATTTTGATAAAATGTTTTAATCTTTAAAATTTGTGTTTATAAAAAGACAAATTTTGAAAAAAAATCGAAATTTTCAGAATAAAAGAAACTTGGACGAAAATATTAAGATTTTTAGGAACATATAGGATTGGATTTGAAATGGAATAAAAATTGCTTAAAAAAGAACAATGTTAAAAAAACTATGGACATTTCGAAAAAATCACAAAAGCAAAAACAGATTTTGAAAAAGAAATTTCGACAAAAAGATCGAAATTTACAAAAAAAATCAAAATTTCTAAAAAAAATTCGAAATTCTCCAGAGAAAGCCAACATGTGCCATAAATTGAAGAAAGTTTTTTTGAAAAATCACGAATTGTGAAAAAATTGAAATTATCGACAATTGTCGAAATTTCAGGTAAAGTACGAATTCTGAAGAAAAAATGGAAATTTCAATCGAATATAAATTTTCGGCGGCTTCAAGCGCCAGGGGAAGGGGCAAGTGCCCCACCCTGTCCTATTCTAGTTACGCCTCTGAATATTCATGGTTTTAGCTACACAGGGGCGGCCTTTGGGGGTGGCAAGCGGGGCAACCGCCCGGGGCCTCGTTCTTGTAGAGGGCCTCGCGCACTCACGCAATAGCACGAATTCTAAGGTTTGTTTGAATTTCGAGCCTTAACCGCGCATTATAAAACTGGACTCACTGCTCCCTTGCGTGGTAGTTATCGCGCTGATATCTGTCTCATTCGCTGCAATAAATGTTCCTTTCCTTCTCTTTCACACTGACAAAATTTCGTACCAGTGGCACAAGTGCTGCCAACTGGAAGAGCTAAACAAAATCTGATAGTAGTCCATTTTCTTCGTGTTTACGATTCTGGGAATTTCCGTGTTTCATTTCAGCTGTCAACTGTCGTCGGATGATGCTTTTATATTAGAGCAGTCGTCATCATTTCTAAATCCCTGATCCTTTTAAGACATTAATGCACCTCATTTATCATGATTAATAGTTTGTTATCTTTGTGTTTAAAAATTGAAGGACAAAACTTGTCCCCTGAAGCCAAGAAGGATTTTTTTGAAGATACCCAAGGACTGGTCCGTTCCACCAAAAACAATTTTTGTGTTTATTAATTTTTCTTAATTCCCAATAAACAATTTTAAAAGTCCAAATATATTTATTTATGACTTTGCATTTCATCATTGAAATTCATAAGCGTAGGGAGGATTTAGTTCAGGGAGGGGCAAGAATCATTTTGAAAAATTGATAAAAAAAGAAAACCGTAAAACGTTCCGAGTATATGTATATTTTCATTTAACTACATGAACTGAGTAATCTAATTTTCAGATTAACTTAGAAATTTGAAAATAGAGTCGAACTTTGCGAAAACAGTCAGAAAATTGAATCTAAAATAAAAACCGATGCTTACGGAAAACTTTAAAAACTATCCAAATTTCGAAGATTTCAAAAAATAACGATTTTAAAAAATACCGTCGAAATGTCGAAAAAAAGGTTGAAATCTCTTAAAGAAAAGTGAACATTTTCAAGAGAAATTTTAATTTTAAAAGATACGAGGAAAAACGAATTTTGGGAAAAAGTTGGAATGTTTAGAAATTCGTGTTTAAAATAAAATTCTGACGTTTCGAAAAATCTCACAAATTGTTAAAAATTCGAAAAAATTATATTTTTAAAGGTGGAATTTTGTGAAAAAAAGATGTAATTTTCAATAAAAAGTTGGAACTTTGAGAAAAATTTTCTCCTGTAAACGGAAATTTTCAGAAGCTAAAAATATCCCTATTTTTAGTACGAGTCAAAATTTCCAGAATAAGACAACTTTTGAGAAACATGAAATTTTCGGAAACTTAAATTTGAAATAAAATCAGAAAAAAAACGAATATTAAAAAAATGAAAGTTCAATTTTGAGAGAAAAATGTAGAATAAAGTCGTAATTTCCAAAGTGGCCAATTTTTTTTTAAAAAACCCTATTTTGGGAAATGATTTTTTAGAAAACCGAAATTGAATAAAAACCCAACATTTCAGAAGAACTCGAAATTTCTAAATATGCCAAAATATTTCCAAAGATCAAATGTGAAAAAATTTGCAATTTCTAAAAATGCTTTTCTCGAAATGTTTACTTTTTTATTCTAATTTTGACATAATATTTAAATTTCAATAAAGAAATTGAATATACAGGAAATCTTTTTCTCGAAATTACCCAAAAATATTTTTCGCAACATTTTTAATTTTTGATAATATGCCGACCTAATTTAGAGAAAACAGACGTATTTCGAGAAAACTGAAATTTAAAGGAAAAGCCAATTTCGAGGAAAAAGTCCAGAAAGTTCCAGAAATTAAAACATGGCATTTTGAAATTAAAGTCAATATTTCGAAAATAAGGCGAAATATGAAGATGAAATTTCTAGTCAGATTTAAAAAAGTCAAAATTTAAAGAAAAGACAAATATTCAGAAAAGTGGCCTAATTTTGATAGAAAAAATGATTTCCGAAAGAAGAGCCCAAAAAGTGGAATTTTGAGAATAAAGTCGAAATTTCTGGAAAGACGACATTAAACTAATTTTAAGAGAAATTCAAAATTTTTAGCAAAGTTGAATGTGAATGTGTGAATTTTGATATAAAAATATCGGGAAAAAGGCAAATTTTAAGAAACCTGTAAAAAGTTCTGAAAAATCAAATTCCAAATGATCAAAATCTTCAAAAAAAACCCAATGTTAATAAAAATAAAGGAATTAAAAAAAACGAAATCTCTGAAAAGCAGTCGACATTTCTAGAAAAACTAACAAATGAAGCATCAAAGATCGAAACTTAAAGAAAAAGTGCAACTTTGAGAATAGCCGTCCGTTTGTGGAAAAAACGAGTCTTGAAAAAAAAGTCAAAATTTTAAGAAGGATACGAATT
Source organism: Dastarcus helophoroides (assembly GCA_028583605.1). NCBI lineage: Eukaryota > Metazoa > Arthropoda > Insecta > Coleoptera > Bothrideridae > Dastarcus > Dastarcus helophoroides. The sequence continues at coordinate 3,251,542 of CM053326.1, forward strand.
TCCAGGAAAAATATTCAGTTTTCCGGAAACATACAGGATGGATTTCAGGATAATTTTAAATTTGCGAAAAAATGCGGATTTTGAGAAAAATATCAAGTTTCGATTTTTTCCCTTGAAAAACAAAAAAAAAAATTGAAATTTTGAGAAAAAAGTCAAGATTTAGTAAACACTCGAAATTCTTCAGAGGGAGTCAAATTTTGTCGAAATTTTGGAAAAAGAACAAATTTTGAGAAAAATGTAATTTCTAGATTTTTCTCTTGAGCGCTTGAATCAAAAGCAGACATGCGCTCTGTTCTGTCCTACCCTGAGTCAGAAAATGTCCAATATTGAAATAATCGTTGAAATTTTGGGAAACAAGTTGTATTTCCCCATTCCAGGGGAAATTTTCTCGGAATTTTTGTTTTTTTACAAAATTTCTAAAAAAGTCATTATAAAAATTTCCAGATAAGTATTGTTATCAAAAAATCGATCAAGTTTTAAGCAAAAGGGTAAATCTTGATAAAAAAAGTCGAGATTTTCGGAAAATCAAAGTTTAGAGAGAAGTCGAAATTTCCGGAAAAAACTAATTTTGAGAAATGATAGAATTTCGAAAAATAAAACGATGAATTTTGAGATAAAAATTCGAAATTTTTAGTTCAGTTGGATTCTGATAGAATAAATCGAATTTTAGGAATACATTTGAAATTTCCAAAGAAATTTATGAAAAAAGACGAATTTCGTGAAATAAGTCGAAATTTCGAGAAAATAGCTTAAAAGGGGACAACTTTTGTCGAATGGAAATTTTTTAAAGAAAGTCTTCTCAGTTCAATGTAAATTTTCGTTAACCACACGAGCTCGTGGGGGGGGGGGGGCAAGCGCCCTACCCTGCCCTATTCTGACTACGTCTAGGTTAAAACTAATTCCACAAAGACGAGGGCCTCTTAAAGATCTACCCTCCCGGAGCCTCGCAATATCTAAGGCCGCTTTTGTATACAAATAAATTAAATAATAAGTAGATATTTTTTTTCACTTCATGAAGATCTAAATTTCGTGCAGAACAATCTAGCTGCAGAAAATAATGTTTCTTGAATTTGCTGAAGTCAGTGATTTGAGTAGTAAACATTTAAACGCTTGAAATAGTCGCACGTTCGACAACATAAAATCCTGGGTGATGTTTACTTTACAATTCGCGAAAATGTACCAAAGGAGGTGCCGCTGTGCCCCAAGAAATCTAATCATTAAAAGTATTACGAATTATAGCACCGAATGTTATGTCTGTCAGATTAGTTATTAAAATATATGGATATACAATAAGATATCAATTTATCATAAGAATATTTCTACAACTTTTTATTTTTTATTTTATTTCGTATTTTTCAATTATTTATTTTAAACTTCTTGAGCATCTCGGGGGTTCCAGAGCCCCCCCCCCCTCTGGAACCGCAGTTGCTACAGACTAGATAGAAAGTGTATAAACTAATTGCATAGGTACATAATTTATATTGATTCATTAATTTAATCTTATCTTTCAAATGGGGTATAACTCCAGACTGCTTATTTGGAATTATACTCATTTCATAAATGGGACGTCTGGACTGTCCGAAGCACTGCCATCAATCAGTTATCCTAATAGAAGAATAAAAGAGGGATGCTCCGATGTAGCTAAATATTCTGTAATTTTCAAATGGGAAATGCGACATTTAATAAAAATATTAGTTTAATCACTCTTTTAGGAGTAATTCGAATTGAAATACTTATATTATTAACTGTAATTAAACGGTAAGTATTCTGTAACACCGACATTTCGAAAAAATATCAATAGCTTAAAGAAGGACGACTTTTGTCGAATGGAAATTTTTTAGAGAAAGTCCCCTCAGTTCAATATAAATTTTCGTTAACCACACGAGCTAGGGGGGGGGCAAGCGCTCTACCCTGCCCTATTCTGACTACGTCTATGTTAAAACTAATTCCACAAAGACGAGGGCCTCTTAAAGATCTACCCGCCCGGAGCCTCGCAATGGCTAAGGCCGCCCCTGTAGCTACACAGCTTGTAACATCTACGTTAAATATGGCAATAGATAAATTTTTTTTAATAATTCAAGATGATTGAAACTTAAATTGCTAGTTTAATCATACGTCGTCTGTTAAGTCAAATTGGCGTATACTCGTCGGCTGTACTTAAAAAATTTGGATATTATACAATCAAAATTCTAAAAAATAAAAAAGACGTAATTTTCACTTTAAAGTAAAAAATTAACAAAAGTAAAAGCTGAAATTGTAAAAAATTCAAAATTAAAAAAATTGAATACAAAATATTTCGAACTAAATCTTCAAAATATTGAGAATCAGTTAAAATTTTGAGGTTTGATTCAAAATGTTTGAAAGAAAATGAATCTGAAAAAGTTTAGAAAAAATTCGATTTTTTAAAAAAATTGGAATTTATTTAATAATTTTCTCGACACTTCGATTCTTAAGTGGAAGTGGTAGAGAAAAATATCCTTTACTAAAAATTTGATGTTATAGAAAATTGTTGGAAATCACGTTCAAAACGTGAGAGCAAAAATCTATCGGTACTTATTTTAAAGTAAAATATTAGACACCCTCGAATGCTTTATGAGTTTCGCTGTATCTTTTACGAAGTGAAATCTGATTCGGTTACTTCAACTTATTTGGAACACTCTTAGGTGGATGATTAATTCTAAGAACACTGGTCAGTCCCTTTTCTGAATATAGGTTTTAAGGGATTAACGTTGACATGTATATTAGCACTGTATCATGAAATATACCAGATGAATTTGGAAATATTACGAAAAGATTCCTTTTCGACTATGAAGTTGAGATTATAATTTCGTCGCGACAACACACACCTTCCGAGACCTCTTGAATAAATAAAGTCTCGATAATTAAAGTGTGGTGTTTCATTGAACTAAATAGTTCATACACACCCCATTTCCAATAAAAATATTTAAATATTTAAGTTTGAAATTAAAATTGATGGGACGAAAAAGAAAAATGAAGAGAAAATCTAAATTTAGCGTTTGCATTGAAAATTTAGGTGCATTGAAAATGTAGTTTTACATGAAAGTATAAAATAGAATACTATCAAAAAAACTGAATTTAAATTTAAAGCCAACATTTAGAAAATAAAATGAAAATCGTACTGAAATGACATTTTGATCATAAAGTCAAAATTTTGGGGGAAAAAGTCAAGACTTAATTTCAAATCGGAATTTTGAAACGAATCACAATTTTGATTACAAAAAGGGGCTTTAACAAATTTTCAGGTTAAAAATTGAAACTTCGAAACTAGAGGCGTCTAAAAAATTCAAAATCTTTTGAAAAGGTCGAACCTTTTACTTACGTGAAAAATGTCAGAAGAAATTGAAAGTGTAAGATTTTGAAATCTTAGAACTTTAATAAGAAAATGGAAATTTCGAGATTCACATTTTGAAAAAAAAATGGACATAGAAAAAATTCCCAATTCATAAATAATTTTCTGATTTGAATAATTTAAATTTAGTTTTGAAGACAAAATCAAAACAGGTCGAAGGAAACGTTACGCCCGAAAAAGTGTTAAACGTTTTTGTAGAGAAAAATCGAAAATTAAAGTTATTTGATAATTAGATAATTAATGCAGCGACCAAAATGAACACTTCTCACGGAAAATCTTTTTGGGTAATTTTATTTAAAACAACATTCCACAAATGGATTATCGAAATCGTCATTTCAAGTTGAAATTACCTTTATTTTGTACATTTATCCGTTATCATTTTTCGGGGGCCAGGGCCCCCCTAGACAAAAATCGTAGATACGCCAATGTGTAAAGGCAAGATTATTCTGTATTTGTTAAAATTATCGTTTTTAAAAAGTTAGAGCTTGAAATCAGAAAATTCCATTTCTGGAAGGATTAAGATGATTTAATAGCATTTGTATTATCGTCACCTGTGTATTGTCAGTTATTATTTGTTCTTATTACGGTCCAAGTATCTCTCGGAATAAAAGCAAACAATTTAGTGGTAACGTAACATTATGGGCATATAATAAAAGTGTAAATACAGTGTCATCTCGTCGTCTCTTTTACTCTGATATTTCCAAAGGCTCCCTACGCTCGAAACGGAGACCAAATCTCATTAAGTGTGTTTCTATAACAACCGAGACCTTTGAGATTGCTGTGTCTGACGCCGACTGGCGCGAAAGAGACGGCGATATATGCGGTAAATTGAACGGTGTTACAGAATACTTACCGTTTAATTACAGTTAATAATATAAGTATTTCAATTCGAATTACTCCTAAAAGAGTGATTAAACTGATATTTTTATTAAATGTCGCATTTCCCATTTAAAAATTACAGAATATTTAGCTACATCGGAGCATCCCTCTTTTATTCTTCTATTAGGATAACTGATTGATGGCAGTGCTTCGGACAGTCCAGACGTCCCATTTATGAAATGAGTATAATTCCAAATAAGCAGTCTGGAGTTATACCCCATTTGAAAGATAAGATTAAATTAATGAAACAATATAAATTATGTACCTATGCAATTAGTTTATACACTTTCTATCTAGTCTGTAGCAACTGCGGTTCCAGAGGGGGGGGGGGGGGGCTCTGGAACCCCCGAGATGCTCAAGAAGTTTAAAATAAATAATTGAAAAATACGAATAAAATAAAAAATAAAAAGTTGTAGAAATATTCTTATGCTAAATTTATATCTCATTGTATATCCATATACAGGGTGTTTCATAATTGCATGCTGAACTGGCAGGGGGATATTCCTTGGGCAATTTTAAGACAAAATTTTTATATTAACATAGGTCCGGAAACGCTTCATTTTCGATATACAGGGCGGTAAAAATTGAAGAAAAAATCGGTTTTTCTTCAATATTTCTGAGACTGGTTTAGATATTTTTTTGATATTTAGTACACGATGTCTGGGTATAAAAGCAAGTATTTTGACAAAAAAATATTTGTTCTGATTCCACCAGTGGCGTTCCCACAAACAGGTCGATACACATTTTTGAAAAAAAAAATGTGACGCCAAAACTATTTTTCAAAATAAGAATTATTTTCCTAGTCTTTGTTGTGTTTCTATCAAAAATGAGCTCTTGACTTTTTGTCCTAGGACGGCCGGTTTCCGAATTAAAAAATAAAAATCATTTACTTGCTATGCCGCTATGGTAGATTAATTTATTAATGAAATCTTAACAATGAAATTAATTAAATCATATCAGGTGTTGAAAATGTCTACCACCTGCAAGTATGCACGCCTCAACTCTTCTTCTCATAGATTCGCGTACTCGTTGAAAAATTCTTGGCGTATTTCTTATAGTGTTGCAGGAATCTGTTATGCGATTTCTCAGTTCTTCTTCAGTTTGGATTGGGGTGCTATAAACTAAGGTTTTAAGATAGCCCCATAAAAAATAAACTAGACTGTTCAGGTCAGGGGATCTAGGCGGCCATAATTCTGTTCCTGCTCTGCCTATCCATCGATTATTGTAATTTTGGTCCAAATATGCACGTTCCAAAACACTAAAATGCGCAGGGGCACCATCGTGCATAAACCACATTCGATTTCGGATTAAAAAGGGGACATCTTCTAACAGCACTGGTAAATCATTTTCAAGAAAGTGACGATAATTTTCTCCATTTAATCTTCTTGGCAGAAAAAAGGGTCCAATTAAATAGTCGTCAACAATTCCTGCCCACACATTTACCGAGAATTGTTCTTGGTGATTGACTTCGACCATGGCATGCGGGTTCTCTTCAGCCCAAAAGTGATTGTTGTGGAAGTTTCTAATTGCATTTCGGGAAAAACTGGCTTCATCAGTAAATAATACTTCTCTGTCAAATAGTGGATTTTCAACAATTTTTTGAATAAACCATTGGCAGAAATTTATACGAAATGGTAAATCCCGAGGCAGTAAGGCCTGAACCCGTTGAATATGGTAAGGATATAACAAAAAATCGTGAAGTATCCTCCAGTCTAAAATATGGGAGATATTTAAATTACTAGCAATTTTCCTTGTGCTTATTTCGGGATTTTGCTCAACTGAATTAAGAACAGCTATTTCATTTTCTTCTGTTCTTGCGGTTCTTTGTGCCCCTTTTAAGTGATGATCGGGTTTAAAACATCCCTTCTCGCGTAGTCTTCTATGAACGCTTGAAAAAGTTCCTGCATCTGGCACAATTCTTTGCGGAAAACGCTCTGCATACAGTCGCCTGGCTTCAAATGCATTTCCATCCGCAAGACCGTACATGTAATGACGCATTCTCAAACATATTTTCTTATACTTATCAATCACTCACATTCAGATAAAGTATTGAAGTGAAAAATTTGACACTTGGTTGTAAACACAAAACTAAATCTCAGTGGCCTACTAGATTTCCATTAATAAATTAATCTACCACAGCGACATAGCAAGTAAATGATTTTTATTTTTTAATTCGGAAACCGTCTGTCATAGGACAAAAAGTCAAGAGCTCACTTTTAATAGAAACATAACAAAGACTAGGAAAATAATTCTTATTTTGAAAAATAGCATTGGCGTCACATTTTTTTTTTTTCAAAAATGTGTATCGACCTGTTTGTGGGAACGCCACTGGTGGAATCAAAACAAATGTTTTTTTGTCAAAATACTTGCTTTTATACCCAGATATCGTGTACTGAATATCAAGAAAATATCTAAACCAGTCTCAGAAATATTGAAGAAAAACCGATTTTTTCTTCAATTTTTACCGCCCTGTATATCGAAAATGAAGCGTTTCCGGACCTATGTTAATATGAAAATTTTGTCTTAAAATTGCCCAAGGAATATCCCCCTGCCGGTTCAGCATGCAATTATGAAACACCCTGTATTTTAACAACTAATCTGACAGACATAGCATTCGGTGCTGTAATTCGTAATACTTTTGATGATTAGATTTCTTGGGGCACAGCGGCACCTCCTTTGGTACATTTTCGCGAATTGTAAAGTAAACATCACCCAGGATTTTATGTTGTCGAACGTGCGACTATTTCAAGCGTTTAAATGTTTACTACTCAAATCATTGACTTTAGCAAATTCAAGAAACATTATTTTCTGCAGCTAGATTGTTCTGCACGAAATTTAGATCTTCATGAAGTGAAAAAAAAATATCTACTTATTATTTAATTTATTTGTATACAAAAGCGGCCTTAGATATTGCGAGGCTCCGGGAGGGTAGATCTTTAAGAGGCCCTCGTCTTTGTGGAATTAGTTTTAACATAGACGTAGTCAGAATAGGGCAGGGTAGAGCGCTTGCCCCCCCCCCCACAAGCTCGTGTGGTTAACGAAAATTTACATTGAACTGAGAAGACTTTCTTTAAAAAATTTTCATTCGACAAAAGTTGTCCTCTTTTAAGCTATTTTCTCGAAATTTCGACTTATTTCACGAAATTCGTCTTTTTTCATAAATTTCTTTGAAAATTTCAAATGTATTCCTAAAATTCGATTTATTTTATCAGAATCCAACTTAACTAAAATTTTCGAATTTTTATCTCAAAATTCATCGTTTTATTTTTCGAAATTCTATCATTTCTCAAAATTAGTTTTTTCCGGAAACTTCGACTTCTCTATAAACTTTGATTTTCCGAAAATTTCTACTTTTTTTATCAAGATTTACCCTTTTGCTTAAAACTTGATCAATTTTTTGATAACAATACTTATCTGGAAATTTTTATAATGACTTTTTTAGAAATTTTGTAATAAGACAAAAATTCCGAGAAAATTTCCCCTGGAATGGGGAAATACAACTTGTTTCCCAAAATTTCAACGATTATTTCAATATTGGACATTTTCTGACTCAGGGTAGGGCAGAACAGGGCGCATGTCTGCCTCTGATTCAAGCGCTCAAGTGAAAAATCTAAAAATTACATTTTTCTCAAAATTTGTCCTTTTTCCAAAATTTCGACAAAATTTGACTCTCTCTGAAGAATTTCGAGTGTTTACTGAATTTTGACCTTTTTCTCAAAAATTCGATCTTCTTTTTGTTTTTCAAGGAAAAAAAATCGAAATTTTCAAAAAAACAACTTTAGAAAAATCGAAACTGTGATATTTTTCTCAAAATCCGCCATTTTTCGCAAATTTAAAATTATCCTGAAATCCCATCCTGCATGTTCCCGGAAAACTGAATATTTTTCCTGGAAATTCGTATATTTCTTAAATTTTGACTTTTTTTTCAAGACTCGTTTTTTCCACAAACGGACAGCTATTCTCAAAGTTGCACTTTTTCTTTAAGTTTGAATTTTTTTTGGAAAATTTCGATCTTTGATGCTTCATTTGTTAGTTTTTCTAGAAATGTCGACTGCTTTTCAGAGATTTTGTTTTTTTAATTCCTTTATTTTTATTAACATCGGGTTTTTATGAAGATTTTGATAATTTGGAATTTGATTTTTCAGAACTTTTAACAGGTTTCTTAAAATTTGCCTTTTTCCCGATATTTTTATATCAAAATTCGATATTCAACTTTGCTAAAAATTTTGAATTTCTCTTAACATAAGTTTAATTTCGTCTTTTCAGAAATTTCGACTTTATTCTCAAAATTCCACTTTTTGGGCTCTTCTTTCGGAAATCATTTTTTCAATCAAAATTAGTCCACTTTTCTGAATATTTGTCTTTTCTTTAAATTTTGATTTTTTTAAATTTGACTAGAAATTTCATCTTCATATTACGCCTTATTTTCGAAATATTGACTTTAATTTCAAAATGCCATGTTTTAGTTTCTGGATCTTTCTGGACTTTTTCCTCGAAATTGGCTTTTCCTTTAAATTTCAGTTTTCTCGAAATACTTCTGTTTTCTCTAAATTAGGTCAGCATATTATCAAAAATTAAAAATGTTGCGAAAAATATGTTTGGGTAATTTCGAGAAAAAGATTTCTTGTACATTCAATTTCTTTATTAAAATTTAAATATTATGTCAAAATTAAAATAAAAAAGTAAACATTTCGAGAAAAGCGTTATTGGAAATTGCAAATTTTTTCCCAACATTTGGTCTTTGGAAATATTTTGGCATATTTAGAAACCCAACATTTCAGAAGAACTCGATCTTCTGAAATGTTGGGTTTTTATTCAATTTCGGTTTTCTAAATAATCCTTTCCCAAAATAGGGTTTTTTTTAAAAAAAATTGGTCGCTTTAGAAATTACGATTTTATTCTACATTTTTCTCTCAAAATTGAACTTTCATTTTTTTAATATTCGTTTTTTTTTCTGATTTTTTTTCAAATTTAAGTTTCCGAAAATTTCATGTTTCTCAAAAGTTGTCTTATTCTGGAAATTTTGACTCTTACTAGAAATAGGGATGTTTTATGCTTCTGAAAATTTCCGTTTACAGTGAAAAATTTTTCTCAAAGTTCCAACTTTTCTTGAAAATTACATCTTTTTTTCATAAATTCCACCTTTGAAAATATAATTTTTTCGAATTTTCAACAATTTTTGAGATTTTTCGAAAGGTTAGAATTTTATTTTAAACACGAATTTCTAAACATTCCAACTTTTTCCCAAAATTCGTTTTTCCTCATCTCTTTCAAAATTAAAATTTCTCCTGAAAATGTTCACTCTTCTTTAAGAGATTTCAACCTTTTTCTCGACATTTTAACGGTATTTTTTAAAATCGTTCTTTTTTGAAATCTTCGAAATTTGGATAGTTTTTAAAGTTTTCCGAAGCATCGGTTTTTATTTTAGATTCAATTTTCTGACTATTTTCGCAAAGTTCGACTCTATTTCCACATTTCTAAGTTAATCTGAAAATTCGATTACTCCGTTCATGTAGTTAAATCAAAATATACATATACTCGGAACGTTTTCCGGTTTTCTTTTTTTATCAATTTTTCAAAATGATTCTTGCCCCTCCCTGAACTAAATCCTGCCTACGCTTATGAATTTCAATGATGATGCTTGACTAGAAATGCAGAGTCATAAATAAATATATTTGGGCTTTTAAAATTGTTTATTGGAAACTAAGAAAAATTAATAAACACAAAGATTTTTTTTGGTGGAACGGACCGGTCTTTGGGTATCTTCAAAAAAATCCTTCTTCGCTTCAGGGGACAAGTTTTGTCCTTCAATTTTAAACACAAAGATAACAAACTAATAATCATGATAAATAAGGTGCATTAATGTCTTAAAAGAATGAGGGATTTAGAAATGATGACGACTTCCCTAATATAAAAGCATAATCCGACGACAGTTGACAGCTGAAATGAAACACGGGAATTCCCCGAATCGTAAACACGAAGAAAATGGAGTACTATCAGATTTTGTTTAGCTCTTGCAGTTGGCAGCACTTGTGGCACTGGTACGAAATTTCGTCAATGTGAAAGAGAAGTAAAGGAATATTCATTGGAGCGAATGAGACAGATATCAGCGCGATAACTACCACGCAAGGGAGCAGCGAGTCCAGTTTTATAATGCGCGGTTAAGGCTCGAAATTCAAATGAACATTAGAATTCGCGCTATTGCGCGAGTGCGCGAGGCCCCCTACAAAAGCGAGGCCCCGGGCGGTTGCCCGGTTTGCTACCCCCAAAGGCCGCCCCTGTTTGTATAACTCAGTTAAACCTTGTAGGTTTACATTTTTATAATGGTGTATTTTTTATGAAGTTTTCAGCAAGACATTTATAAACTGCTTCTTAAAAAGAACATTTATCATTAAATATGCATCGATATCTAAACTATTACATCAATTACTAGAGGTTAGAGCCCGGATCGTAAGGCAAAGCAAATCATCAAAATAGAGAAAAGAAACAGGTAATTGAACAAATTAAAAGATATGTTTTCCCAAGGTACTGATTACCTGAAACACTCTGGTTTGAATACATTCCCCAAAAGAGCACCCATAACTCCAGAAAAAAAATTGTTTGAGCTGGTCTCTTCTACAACACAATTAATGACAGTTTAGAAATTAACTTTCTTTTAGTTTTTTTAAATTCAATTTCAACTTTTTCTTTAAAATTTTTATTTCAAATACGAAACGTCAATTTCTTAGGAAATTTGTTTTTGTTGTTTTTTTTTCAAAATTTTAATGTCAATATTTCGAGCTTCAACCCATTTCTAAATGAATTTAATGAATTTGCAAGAAATTTCGATACTTTTTTCAAAGTTACAAGTTTACACTTTTATTTTTATTTTTTATTATTATTTCTTTTATTCCACGGGGGTTTTTGGCGCCGGAAACTCTCTTGGAGGATTAAAGAACGCAATTCTCAAATCGATTTATAATTAATTTGATATAATTAATTTAAGTCCGTTGCCTTTGTATGCACATGTGGAAATGCAAACTGTACGACATATGCAGGGATTTAATAATTGAAATAAAAAAAGTCTAAACAATGCCATTCATAATGATATTCGAATATGATAAAATGTAATTTAAAATGACTAATTTTTTACTCTTTGGGTTTCGTTACATACATTTTTTCTGGTCTGCTTTAAAACAGAACCGAGGCTGTTAATACATGGATTATCGCCTCGCAGAAATTCTTCTAATAAATAATCGACTTGATTTTATGGGCTTTGTGCTTTGTAATCAGTGATTTTCTTATTTAGGAATGTAATCTGATGCTGTGACGCCACAAAATAAATAACTTATTTTGTGGTGATGCTAGACTTGGTAATTATCGCATACAAGAGTTCCCAGAATTTATCAAACATCCAAAACCAAAACAAAACAAAATTTTACCTCAAATTACACATTGATTTTTTTCAGTCAGTCTTTTAGTTTTCCTTTCCTATTCACATACTCTATACATAGCCACTCGCATTGGTGCAAAGTGCTAGAGGTAATCTATCCTTCATGGGTTTGTGATATTGAACGTCTTCTCCTCTGCCGTTATGTAAGTCCTATTCGGCATTCTTTTCCAGAAGAACCTCATCTCATTATAGCTGAAGACTTGCTGAGAGGGATGTATCCTTTGGCTTCTATCAGTTCGGAAAACGTTTTGATGTAAACCTCAGCTGCCTTCACATGCCTGACGACGGAGTGAATGCCGGTCCTTTTCCTCGTTTGTGGAAATGTGTAGGATCTGCTTCAGCAAATCACCGTAAATCGCTCGTGCCTTCTCACATATGATGCTTTGTGTTAAGGTTCCTACTTGAAGCTGCTTCTCTGTCACCCACACCATCAGTAGTTGGTCCATCTTTTCATGGAGAGAGGTCCGGAGCTTAGAAATTATTGTAACGCCCTGAGCTGGCGTTAAACCCTTTATCAACTCCTTCTGTTTAAGCACAGTACATATCATTGATGCGCTACGCCCGTACATCCTCGCCAAGTCACTCGCACACCTTGCTCATGTTTTTCTATAAATTGAAACACAGAACTTGTCCCCTGAAACCAAGAAAAATTAAAAAACACAACAAAGGTTGCTCTAACGCGTTTCGACAGCCAAGCTGTCATCTTCAGAGAGAAACTTAACTTAAAAAAAAATGTTTTTCTATGATTTCACGCTTTAATTCAATAGACATCATCTTCTTCTTCGGACCCATGGTTATAAAAATAAATGTGACTGTGGCTGTGTACTGTAAATGTATAAAAAGCAAAAAACGCGACCCCATATTATCAAAAATGCTTCGAAAACGAGGGAAACAAGCACACAGACTGAGGTCTAGTCTGAGATGGAAGAAACTGTTAGAAGCTGCATACGACCTCAACCTGCGGGGCGCATGTTGGGGTTGTGTGCAGCGGTGTAGTGTGCGATTCCTTGTATCTCAAATCTTGCTCTCATTTCAAAGCAAAATACCGCTCGCTTGGCGGCTCGTATCTCAAAACACTCGTATATTAGGGCACTCGTATATCGAGGTACGACTGTATTAAAAATTGTGAAAATTTGAACCACTTCAGAAAGACGTTTAAAGCAATTTATTTCAAGAAAATAGTGTTTATCATTTCTCATCCTGTTAATTATTATTATTATTCGTCTTGTTTCTCAGCCTTTTGCTGGTATTCATTTAACCATCCCAAATATACTTAAATACTACAGGGGTAGGTCTGCATCTTAGTTTGTGCTTAAGAACTTGCTTACAATGCGACAGGTATTCAATATACCAGCTTTTTGGATATCAACGTATTTGTTCTTATGTAGTCCTAGTGTATCTATGCCCTTATAAAGGTTTTTGGGAATAAGTCCAGTTGACGACACCACTACTGGTATTATTTCTACTCTGTTAGAGTGCCAGATTTGTCCCATTTCTAGTGCTAATTCTGCGTACTTGTCTTTTTTTCCCGGTATTTTTCCATTAAATTGTTGTTACTTGGAATAGTTACATTGACCAGTTGTATATTTTTCTTTTTTTTTATTCATTACTACGATGTCCGATCGATTGTTCATTACTCTTCTGTCGGTGATAATTGTTCGGTCGTAATAAAGTTTAAAAGATTCGTTTTCAAGTACCGCTCGTGGCTCGTATTTACAGTATGGCGTGTACGTGTTGAGGAATCCGTATTTAATGGCCAATTTTCGGTGGATGATATTACACATTGTTTATGTCTAAGTAAATAATCAGTATTAGCCAGATGAGAGCAGCCAGATGTAATGTGCTGGACTCTTTCAGATTTTTGTTGGCATTTTCTGCATAAGTCTGAGTTGGTATCTTTTTCTTTAATAATAAACTTCTTGTAATTATTGATGCTTATGACGTGGTCTTGTATGGCAATCATGAATCCCTCAGTTTCAGGTAGTAGTTTGCCATCGCTGAGCCATCTGTTTGACGCTTCCTCATCTACGTATGGCTGGTTTAGCTCGTAATAGTGTCGCCCATGGAGTTCTTTACTTGCCCATTGTTGCAGTTTTTCACTATCAGAGATTACTATCAAATCACCTCTTTCGTCAGCAAGATTCAAAGGGGAGCAGTTTTTGTCAGCTAATTTAATTGTAGCGTGAAGGCTACTTGTTAAGGATTTACTGCAGAAGAATTCTCTTAATTTATTGATCTGGCTGTTGTGAAGGCTAAGCATATCGATAAAGGCTCGACCTCCTTGCTTTCTAGGGAGGGTAATTCTGACCGTGGATGACTTTGAGCGATAGTCCTTAAATTTAATCATTAAACTGCGCGTTTGCCTTTCGATGTTTTCCAAATCAGTTTTCGTCCACTTGATAATTCCAAAAGAATATGTAAGAACTGGGATGGCGTATGTGTTAATTTCTGTGATCAGGTTTACTGAGTTCAGTTGAGTTTTAAGTAGCAGCTGAACTCGCTGGAAAAATTTCTTTCTGATCCTTTCCTTTGCCTGTTTCTGTTCTAATAAGCGCGCTTGCTGAAATCCCAGATATTTGTAAGTTTCACCCTGTTCCATCGCCTTTATAATTTCCCCATTGGAGAGCAACGCCGTTTATTAAATGACCTTTCTCAATATTTAATATTTTGCACTTGTCCAGGCCAAAATCCATATGAATGTCTGTGGAGAATTCATGAGTGATATTAATAAGGCTGCGTATCTCTTTCTCATTTCCTGCATAGAGTTTGATGTCATCCATGTAGAGGAGGTGTGACATTGTATGGCTAACTTGCCTGGCTCCTTTTAACTTGTATCCATATTTAGTACTGTTTAACATTGTGGACAGCGGGTTGAGTGCCAGGCAAACCACAACGGACTTAAGGAATCCCCTTGGAATATGCCTCTTCGTATGCAGATCTCATCCGTACTGATTACATTGGTCTACAAAAAAAAACTTTTTGATTTGGTGCAGCTCTGTCCGTATTTGTAGTCGGTAAGGTAAGTAGTATAAACTTTATTACTGCTACTAGATGTCAGATGACAGCTCTGGTTTCCCTACAATTCTTATTTTAATTTTTTTCCGGTTTTATTCAAAATCAGTCAATCTGATAATCACTTTTATGACATTAATAGTAAAAATTTCTTATGGAAAGTCAGTTGAGATGTTGCAGTAACGATCCTAATATGTTTTGTTACATAGGCGGTGAGTACGTAATGAAAGATCAACGGAAACTGATTAATGACACGGTAATTCGCTTGTATTCTGCTTACTTTGGTATTGAAATTGGCAATCAAGATAAAGTATGGGTGCCACACATTGTCTGTAAGATTTGCATTGAACATTTGCGGCAGTGGGAAAAAGGAACGCGCAAATCTTTGAAGTTTGGGATCCCAATGATTTGGCAAGAACAAAAAAATCATGACGATTGTTATTTTTGTATGACAAGTGTAACAGACATTAACAAAAACAACCGCAGCAAGTGGAAGTACCCCAATATCCCCTCAGCTGTAAGACCTATTCCTCATTCAGACACCGTTCCAATACCAGCTTTTCATCGGGAAGTTCAGGAATGTGAGGAGGATTAAATGGAAATTTCTGAAGAAGAAGAAGATGATAATTCTAACTAGTGTTGGGCTATTCGAATACAAGTTGTGAGATGTATTCGATTCTGCCAAGATCTTGAATACATCCTATTCTCAACTGAAGTATTCGAATACTTCCAGACTCCGTGAGTTGAAGTGAGAATATGAATAGAATCGGTTCTCGCCTCGCGCAAGCAACATCTCATCATCGCATGATTCATAAGTTTTCGGGTACTTGCTTGCATTCGAATACAATATATGTATTCGAGATTGTGGTAGTCTGATGCAACAAAATATTGGAATGCTGAGTAGTGAATAGAATCGATCTCCTAACTACGCTACATATCCGATTCTTAACTTCTCCGATGTTGAATACTGTACCCGATTCTAGTATTCGAGTTCTTAGACATGCATTTTGAATGCGTATTTTATTCGAGACAGTGGCGGCTCGCGTATATGCACTGAGGAACTCCAGCACCCCCAGTTCCGCTTTCGAGTTTTTTCTTAAAAAGTTTGGTCTTTTTTAAGACTTTTCCTTGAAAACTTTTTTATAGAAATTTTAAATTTTCTCTGATTTCTTTTATAGAAACTTCACCTTCCTTTCATGTTGTGATCTGCTAAAATCTATTTTTATTTTTAATTTTGATTAAAAAACGCATTTTTAAGAACTAACTTTTGTAAAACTTTTGAAAAAGAAATCAGTATTTCGAGAAAGAATTGAGTTTTGAAAAAAAAGGCTAAATTTTTCTAAAAGGGTCAACATTTTGAGAAGATAATGAAAATTTCAAGAAACAATCTGTATCCGACTCTTTTCGCATTATGATTTCCCTGAAAAAAAAAAGAATAATACCAAATCTTCGAGTTTTTACCTGATTTCGCAATTTCCACTGTATTCTGGAAACATTTTTAGGTTTTTCTAATATTTTTACTTTTTTTTGTTGAGAAAATTTATATTTTTCTAAATATATTATATAAACAAAATTTCTCGAAATTTCTACTTTTCCAGCAAATTTTGTTCTTAAAATTTTTTCTGGAAATTTCAACTTCTCCTGATTTTTTATGTTTCTTTAATTTGCTTTAAAAATGTTAGGTTTTTTTACGGGATTTTGACATTTTAAAGTTCATTTTATAATTTTCACTAACAACTTTTAGAAAATAATCCTCACATTTCTATAAAAATGTCAAGATTTGGAAAGAAACGAAAAAAGTGTTAAAAAAAATTTTCCATTGCTTCCACATTTTGCTTTATTTTAAATGAAAGTAATAGCCGATGGATTATTTTCCTAAAATTTCGTTTTTTTTTGCACAGATATTTCAAATTTTTTCTCGAGATTTCGATTTTCTTTCAACGAAAATTAGAATCTTTTAAAATTTTGACCGTTTTCAAGATTTTGACTTCATTTGAAAATTTCCACTTTTGTTAAGAATTTCGTTCGTATGTTCCTAGATATTTTGACTTTTTGTGAGAATTTCGCTTCTTCTGACATTTTTGATTTAATTGCAAAATCTCAACCTCAAAAATGTCCACATTTTACAATCTATTTTTTAAAATTTGACCGGTTTTCACTTTCAGTTTTAACTTTTTTTGAAAAGTTTGAAATTTTTAAAAAATCGTATTGTTAAGGTTTTAGGAAAATATTTACTTTTTTGGAAATTTAACATTTTTTTAAACGTTGAAACTTTCAAAATTCTACCCTTCTTGAAAATTCGATTTTTATTTCAAATTTGTTCACGAATTTTAATATTTTTTTTCTTGTTAATATCGACTATTCTGATGTGGTGTTATTTTCCAAAATTTAGAAAATTTCGATTTTCCAAAACTTGATAAATTTCGATTTTTCAAAATTTGGAAAATTTCGATTTTTCAAAATTTGAAATATTTTGATTTTCGATGATTTTTATTTTTATTTAAAATTCCAATTATTTTTTAAATTTTCGATCTTTTCTCGAAGTTTTGACTTTTCTTTTGAAAGTTACGAATTATTTTCGAAATTTCGATTTTTCTTTTGAATTTCGACTTCTACTTGGAAATATTTTTTGAAAATTTCGATTTTTTTGAAAATCTGGACCTTTTTTAATATTTTGTCTTGATTTCATTCGACCCTTTTTAAAAATTTCGACTTTTTTAAAACAGTTTTTCAAAATGTTAATTAACGAAATTTTCAATTTTTGTCGAAACTTTCAACATTTCAAAATTTTGTCTTGTTGAGCCAAAATTGCAAACCTAATTTTTAGCTTATAAAAGAAAGTGATGATATTTTGCAATTGCCCCTTGCGTCTTGTTTTGAAAATTTTGTTTTTAAAAGTTTTTCGACAATTTCGATCTTTTCAAAGTTGCCTTGTTCGAGCAAAATTGTTTTCCAAAACCCAATTTTTGGCTTGTAAAAGAAAATTTTAAATTTGAATGTTCAGTTAAATATCGTTTTTCACCCCGCTTGGGGCTCACATTTTTAAAATCGATTAAGAACGTGTTTAGTGATTGCTTTTATCTATTCTTTATATACAAATTTTGACAAAAAATGTTTTAAAAAAAACCCTGAAATTTCTCTAAGAATGTCAACATTTTGGGAAAAAAACGAAGAAATTAAAAAAAAAGTTCAATTTTGACATAAATGTTGAATTTCAAGAAAAAATGAACCTTCTAAATTTCAACTTTTTTGCGATTTGATATTTCACTAAAAAACTTACCACTATTGTAGAACCGAAGAAAATTCTGAATCGAAATTTCCAATTTTTCTAGAACTGTTATTTTTATTTGTTAAATTTATTCTTGAAATTGTCAAGTCCTTCAAATTTCGATAAAAAATATATTGAAATTTAAAGATTAAGCTCAAAATTTGGAGAAAAAGCAGACAACATTTCTAGACATTTTTTATTGGTTTATAAAATTTTTGAAAAAAATAATAAATAATAAGGAATAATAAAGAAGGAATTGTCAAAAATATTCTCAAAATTTCGAATTTTCAAGTAGGACTTATTGAAATTTTCAAAAATGAGTCAACATTTCTAGAAAAGTAGAAATTTCGAAATTAAAAATAATCAAAACATTAAATTAATTGACAATTTAATGTTCTAATTTAAATTTTTTCTAGTAATTTTGAAGTTCCCAGAGAAACTTCAAAGATCAAATATTTCAGCGTGAAGTCGATTGTGATTAAAATTCACATTTTGGGAATGTATTTGTAATTGAACTCCAAATGATTATTCGAAATGTGTCTCAAAACTTCGAACAATTTTAAAAATAGATACTATTTCTTAATTTTGTTTTAATTCGACATTTTTTTTAAAAAGTTTATGTTTAAAAAGAAAAAAAAATATCCATTTAAAAAAATATATATTTCAAGCTCAGGAAAGTTTCTAAAAAACAGATAAAATTTATTATTTAATCACAAAATTCCAATTTTTCCCCGCATTTTGCCTTTTTTCCTAAAGTTGAGGTTTCTATTGGAGGTTCATTGAGAAGCAACAGAGCTGATTTGTTATTAATTTTCAGAACTCATTTGCTTTTGCACAATTTTAACACACAAACACCGTCGCAGCAACCCCTCCAGTTTTAGCTACTAGCCGCCACTGATTCGAGATCATTTTTATTCGGGATGATTGGTTACGCATTATGCTCGCACACTCATGCATTCGAATATGTATCTAATTTTAATTTATTGCTTCATCATTTTCATAAAATTATTAAATAAAGAAATGCTTAACCCGCCGATGGGCGCGCGCGGTCTCTCAGACCGCACTTGTATTTATTATTTTATATTTCAATAATTAGTTGGCCGATAATGCTCATTTTTGGTTTAGCTGAGTTTTTTAACATCACAAATGTAATGGTTGATCAAGTAATTAATTATATGTCCATTTTTGTAAGTTATAGCTATTTGCATTATGTGATACCGCGCGCGCCCACGTATGTTAAATTGTTTTGTCATTATAATTCCAGATATAAACTGACTTTTGCTTAGAAATAAGGCTGTAGGGGATAATTTCAAACTAGTATGGTCCAAATGAAACCTATTTTTGTGCCCAAACCCTTATATATAATATTATCGGAAATTTAGTTCCGTATTTCATACAATAATTTGGCCTTTGTATTCGGCTAAAATTTTTGTTTATAGGTTAAAGCAATGCATAATTTGTAATTTAATTTTATTAACAAATATACCAAAATACCATATTTCATCATAGAACCAAAAAAGGTTAATAAATAACATTAATTATAGATGCGGTCTCTGAGACCGCGCGCGCCCCTTCGTGTTACAAAGTATGGCGCGCCTACTCTAGGGTTAAGTACTTTTTAAAATCTGGCTCTCAATTTTAATAATGAAATTTAGCAATATCTGGAAATACAGCCAATATGCGAATCCAATCAAAGTTAAAGATACGTATGTGAATTCTAAAGCTTCAAGATTTATTTATATTAAGAAATTTATATATATTCAATTAGGAAATTACCAATTATGGGCATAGGTACGGAAGTAGTGAAATCGAAAGTCATATCTCGCCACCACATGCCTCGAATAGGCCGCCGAGACAATTTTTCTAGTAGGTATTTTATTATCCCATAATTCGATTCTTTGTATTCGAATACTTATTCGATTCTCAAAAGTATTCGAATTCAATGTATTCGATTCTGAAAATCCTTCGATTATTCCAACACTAATTCTAACTACTGTGGAGAAACATCGAATCCTAAAACTTTTTCACAAGGTGAGCTTAGTGATCTTATCAGAGACTTATATCTTTCAAAAGAGCGTGCTGAGTTGCTATTATCAAGATAGAGAGAAAAAAATTGCCTTTCTTCTGGTGTAAAAATTACTTTCTATTGCACAAGAGAACAACCCTTACTACAATTTTTGTCTTCTGATGAAAATTTGGTATATTGTCATGACGTGAACGGATTGATGACTTTCATGGGCTTGAAAACTTATCATGCAAGTGATTGGTGTCTTTTTATCGACAGCAGTAAAAGAAGTCTCAAAGCAGTCCTTTTACACAATGGCAATAAATGTGCTTCTATTCCACTTGCTCATTCTACATCTATGAAAGAAGAATACAAGGTAATATCAGTTCTTTTAGAAAAAATAAAGTATTCTGAACATGATTGGGTGATTTGTGTCGACTTGAAGATGGTCAATTTTCTGTTGGGCCAACAGAGTGGTTGTACAAAATGCCCTTGTTTCATTTGTTTCTGGGACAGTCGAGCTAGGTCTAGTCAGGGGGGTGAATCTAAGATGGAACATCTCGGACCTCGACTGCTACGAGTGTCATCTGTTGATTGGTCACAACAACTGCAGTTAAAGACCTTTGTATCAGATGGCGATGTGCTATTTGTATACTTTTCATGTGACATTCATGTGCCATGTGACATTCATGTGCCATGTGACATTTCATGTGCGTTTTGGATTTTACTATTTTTGAGTGCGTTTTTCAATCAGCTATAGAAGATATCAGTTTAAAACGTCGATCAAAAAATATAACACGAGTTGCACGAAGAGCTAAACAGAAAAATCTAGTAACGAAGCAAAAGCTAGCTCTTCTACAGAAAACTGGAAGTGATTTTCTCAAGAATGTTAATGCGACAACACTAAACTTCTTCCGCTGCCAACAAAGGAATCAGAAATTTAAACCAAAAGGAAGGCGTTTCACTTTGGATGACAAAATTTTCGCATTGTCTGTTTCAAAACAGAGCGGTAAGGGTTACCGATTTTTGTCAAAGTTATTCAGTTTGCCTAGCCGAAAAACATTAAACGAAATTATTGATATGTACAATATTAAAATTTTAATTAGTCAGGAAATAAATATGCAATTAATACAAAAATTATTTTGTACAGAACGCCAATATTTTGTAAAAGATTTTGTTAATATTCTACAGAACATAATTATTTTTTATTATATTAAAATTGTAAACAATATTCTTAATGGAAAAGATTTTAGGCATAAGGATTTGGATTCTTTAACTAGTTTAGCGTATAAAAAATATTTTAAAAAAGGAAGTAAAAATAAATGTCTTATTTTAAATTGTTTTTTTTCTTGTTACACATTAGCAATGATGGATTTATATATTTATAATTTACAGGTGTTCGGTAAATCATATATCAAATGAAAGGAAATGATTTCTGATACCAGAATATTGTAACGGAACAAAACTTACTTTGGTTCCAAATTTGAAATGATTGTATGCAATGAAGTGCTAATGGTATCATTTTTTAAAACATTTTCCACAGTAACATCCCAATTGAAATGAGGTATTACATAATTTCTTATTTAGAAATATTATAAACGATCAACATTTTGTCACCTTGTATTATATTTCAAATTTTTGGGCTAAAGTAAACTTTGTCAATTTTTAACATTTTGGCGTCAGTAATAACTTTCTATCAATTGATTATGATTTGCAGAATGACCCTGTAAATTATATGTATTTTTCGAAATTGATTCGTGGTGTCCTTAGTCCCGAACCTTTTTTTACAGAGTTCATCAGTACCACTCAGAGAAATTATTCTTACTTATGTGACCACTCTATAGCTGTCGCTGGGGTCTCTATGGTCCATCATTTTAACACTAGAGAGTGCTATCTATTCGTGTATTTAATCTATGGGTCTAGTCATTGGACTAAAAAAAATTGGCCTGTCAGAAATCTGGTTCTGGGTGAAAATAATGTCATAAACCAGCCCTTAGTTCCACGAGAAAAAAGCATTCTTCCACCTTTGCATATAAAATTAGAGCTCATGACACAATTTGTCAAAGCTCTTGACAAAAATGGTCAATGCTTCCAGTTCCTGTCTCAAAAGTTTGCTGGATTGAGTGCTGAGAAATTAAAGGCAGGAATTTTTGATGGGCCTCAGATACGTCAATTAAAAGTTCTACGGTTTTTGAAGCTTCTATGACTGAAATAGAAAAACTGGCGTGGAAATCTTTTGTTGTTGTTATACAGAACTTTCTTGGTAACCATAAGGCAGATAACTACAAACATTTAGTCGAGGAAATGCTGCTGAACTTCAAAAATTTGGGCTGTGTAATATGAGCTTGAAAGTGCACTACCTCCATGATCAAATTGATCATTTTGAGCATAATTTAGGAGATTTTAGCGAAGAACAAGGTGAACATTTCCACCAAGATGTAAAAAACAATGGAACACAGGTACCAAGGCAGATGTGATATTCATATGATGGCTGGTTATTGCTGGGGCCCAGGACAATCTCACTCACGAAAATCACTCAAAAAAAATTTTCTTGATGTATAATTTCCAAATAAATTGATATTTTTGCAAAAAAGATGTGTTTTTCTTCTTTCTTATAAACGATAGCTGATGTGAAAAATGTGACTGATATTTTCATATCAGCTCACAAAATATACCCAAAATCAGGTCTAAAATCTTAGGTACCAAAATGAGTGTAGGCCAGTGTTATCTCCTTGTCAGTATATATATTTAAGGTTGTTCGCCAATGTCTCTCATGACATTGTACAGAAATGCTATTACTGTTGGGTGAATATTGTATTGTTACGTGCGTTATCGGTTCGAATTGATACACGTGACAGATTATACCCACTTTATTACTGAATTAACTCGGCACACTTCAACTGAACAGTAAATCACTAATTATTTACTAATTGCTAACTAACTTATTGCACTTGCTTCTAACTGACTGACTCGAGGGAAAACTGACCGCCTTTTTATAGATCGGCCCGCGGCTTCCAGAATTTTCCGCAGATAAGGCTTATCGAATGCCGAAATTTCTGGAACGCTTATCTGCCGTTTGTTTCGTTATCGCGGCCGCTTTCCCCTTATCAGAACCTTCTAGAAACTTTTTTTATTTACTAAATTCTACAATTCTATTCTAAATCCTATTTCATCTATTTACATTGCGTTACAGTATATTTGTAATACATGTACAAGCCAGGAATGAGGGACGCTGTCAAAGGCTTTCTTATAATCTATAAAGCCGGTATATAAATTACGTTTTTCCCTTTGCACTTGTTTAAGTATAACCGAATCAATGACCAACTGTTCTTTACATCCTTGGTGATTTTTCCTGTATCCTTTTTATTCTTCTGTCAGCAGGTTATGTTCAGTCACATGTTTATAGGATGCGGTTAGTAATACAGGCTGTTAATACTTCGTATAAACTTGGCAAACATGTGATGGGCCTGAATTGGGCTGGATCATGTGTTTGTTGGCCTTTTGGTAACATGAACGTAGATCCTAATGTGAGAAAAGTTGAGGTTTCTTCAGGATGGTTAATAACATATGTAAATTGTTCTGCGACGTTGACATGCAAACTGTTAAATTTTTTACACCAGAAGTTCTGTATCTTGTCAACTCCAGGCGCTTTCCAGTTGCTTGTAGATTTCATTGCGGTATTCACTTCATCTTCTCTAATTGCTTCGAAGTTCATTTGTGGGGTACGAATTTCTCTCTGTTCTGTTCTTATCCAGTGAGCATTTCTTTTGTGTTCTTTAGGAACTGACCATATAGATGTCCAGTACTCGGTAAGTTGTTGTTTGTTGGGCTTTGGTTGAGCATCTGTTATTGTGGTACCATTAAGGTGCCTATAAAATAGTTTTTGATTGTTCTGAAATAGGTAGTTTTCCTGTTTTCTTTTTGTACACTTTATGAATCGAGTAAGGCTCTTGGTTTTGGCCTTTAGTTTTTGTTTAAGTACATCCATGTAGTCATCCAATTGCGATTGATGGTTTGGATGATTTTCTTGAGTCTTGATTTTTTGGAAAAGTTTTTTCACTCGTGATTTTAACCGCTTTGATGGCGATTTAGTTTTTCTGTATGCTGTTAGCTGCCCCAATTCTTTTCTAATATTGTTAATAGTTTTTTTAAGTTTTTGTTGCCAAAACGGTTTTTTTTATTCTCAGCAAAGATGTTACGCTTATTTTTTGTTTATGAATACGGAGTACAGCGACGGCTCCACAATATATCAGAGAATGGAGGTGTTCCAGTGTATTGAAATCCACTGCTACATCTTTTAGTATTTGATTGAACGCCATAAGGATGCTGTTGGTATTCTCATTGGTTCTTAATTTGGGGAGTTTAGGTCTATATATTAGTGTTGGAATAATCGAAGGATTTTCAGAATTGAATACATTGAATTCGAATACTTTTGAAAATCGAATAAGTATTCAAATACAAAGAATCGAATTATGGGATAATAAAATACCTACTAGAAAAATTGTCTCGGCGGCCTATTCGAGGCATGTGGTGGCGAGATATGACTTTCGATTTCACTACTTCCGTACCTATGCCCATAATTGGTAATTTCCTAATTGAATGTATATAAATTTCTTCATATAAATAAATCTTAAAGCTTTAGAATTCACATACGTATCTTTAACTTTGATTGGATTCGCATATTGGCACTGTATTTCCAGATATTGCTAAATTTCATTATTAAAATTGAGAGCCAGATTTTAAAAAGTACTTAAGCATTTCTTTATTTAATAATTTTATGAAAATGATGAAGCAATAAATTAAAATTAGATACATATTCGAATGCATGAGTGTGCGAGCATAATGCGTAACCAATCATCCCGAACAAAAATGATCTCGAATCAGTGGCGGCTAGTAGCTAAAACTGGAGGGGTTGCTGCGACGGTGTTTGTGTGTTAAAATTGTGCAAAAGCAAATGAGTTCTGAAAATTAATAACAAATCAGCTCTGTTGCTTCTCAATGAACCTCCAATAGAAACCTCAACTTTAGGAAAAAAGGCAAAATTCGGGGAAAAATTGGAATTTTGTGATTAAATAATAAATTTTATCTGTTTTTTAGAAACTTTCCTGAGCTTGAAATATATTTTTTTTTAAATGGATATTTTTTTTTCTTTTTAAACATAAACTTTTTGAAAAAAATGTCGAATTAAAACTCAAAATTAAGAAATAGTATCTATTTTTAAAATTGTTCGAAGTTTTGAGACAAATTTCGAATAATCATTTGGAGTTCAATTACAAATACATTCCCAAAATGTGAATTTTAATCACAATCGACTTCACGCTGAAATATTTGATCTTTGAAGTTTCTCTGGGAACTTCAAAATTACTAGAAAAAATTTAAATTAGAACATTAAATTGTCAATTAATTTAATGTTTTGAATATTTTTAATTTCGAAATTTCGACTTTTCTAGAAATGTTGACTCATTTTTGAAAATTTCAATAAGTCCTACTTGAAAAGTCGAAATTTTGAGAATATTTTTGACAATTCCTTCCTTATTATTTATTATTTTTTTCAAAAATTTTATAAACCAATAAAAAATTTCTAGAAATGTTGTCTGCTTTTTCTCCAAATTTTGAGCTTAATCTTTAAATTTCAATATATTTTTTATCGAAATTTGAAGGACTTGACAATTTCAAGAATAAATTTAACAAATAAAAATAACAGTTCTAGAAAAATTGGAAATTTCGATTCAGAATTTTCTTCGGTTCTACAATAGTGGTAAGTTTTTTTAGTGAAATATCAAATCGCAAAAAAGTTGAAATTTAGAAGTTTCATTTTTCTTGAAATTCAACATTTATGTCAAAATTGAACTTTTTTTTTAATTTCTTCGTTTTTTTCCCAAAATGTTGACATTCTTAGAGAAATTTCAGGGTTTTTTTAAAACATTTTTTGTCAAAATTTGTATATAAAGAATAGATAAAAGCAATCACTAAACACGTTCTTAATCGATTTTAAAAATGTGAGCCCCAAGCGAGGTGAAAAACGATATTTAACTGAACATTCAAATTTAAAATTTTCTTTTACAAGCCAAAAATTGGGTTTTGGAAAACAATTTTGCTCGAACAAGGCAACTTTGAAAAGGTCGAAATTGTCGAAAAACTTTTAAAAACAAAATTTTCAAAACAAGACGCAAGGGGCAATTGCAAAATATCATCACTTTCTTTTATAAGCTAAAAATTAGGTTTGCAATTTTGGCTCAACAAGACAAAATTTTGAAATGTTGAAAGTTTCGACAAAAATTGAAAATTTCGTTAATTAACATTTTGAAAAACTGTTTTAAAAAAGTCGAAATTTTTAAAAAGGGTCGAATGAAATCAAGACAAAATATTAAAAAAGGTCCAGATTTTCACAAAAATCGAAATTTTCAAAAAATGTTTCCAAGTAGAAGTCGAAATTCAAAAGAAAAGCCGAAATTTCGAAAATAATTCGTTACTTTCAAAGGAAAAGTCAAAACCTCGAGAAAAGATCGAAAATTTAAAAAATAATTGGAATTTTAAATAAAAATAAAAATCATCGAAAATCAAAATATTTCAAATTTTGAAAAATCGAAATTTTCCAAATTTTGAAAAATCGAAATTTACCAAGTTTTGGAAAATCGAAATTTTCTAAATTTTGGAAAATAACACCACATCAGAATAGTCGATATTAACAAGAAAAAAAATATTAAAATTCGTGAACAAATTTGAAATAAAAATCGAATTTTCAAGAAGGGTAGAATTTTGAAAGATTCAACGTTTAAAAAAATGTTAAATTTCCAAAAAAATAAATATTTTCCTAAAACTTAACAAAACGATTTTTTTTCAAACTTTTCAAAAAAAGTTAAAACTGAAAGTGAAAACCGATCAAATTTTAAAAAATAGATTGTAAAATGTGGACATTTTTGAGGTTGAGATTTTGAAATTAATTCAAAAATGTCAGAAGAAGCGAAATTCTCACAAAAAGTCAAAATTTCTAGGAACATACGAACGAAATTCTTAACAAAAGTGGAAATTTTCAAATGAAGTCAAAATCTTGAAAACGGTCAAAATTTTAAAAGATTCTAATTTTCGTTGAAAGAAAATCGAAATCTCGAGAAAAAATTTGAAATATCTGTGCGAAAAAAACGAAATTTTAGGAAAATAATCCATCGGCTATTACTTTCATTTAAAATAAAGCAAAATGTGGAAGCAATGGAAAATTTTCTTAACACTTTTTCGTTTCTTTCCAAAATCTTGACATTTTTATAGAAATGTGAGGATTATTTTCTAAAAGTTGTTAGTGAAAATTATAAAATGAACTTTAAAATGTCAAAATCCCGTGAAAAAACCTAACATTTTTAAAGCAAATTAAAAGAACATAATAAATCAGGAGAAGTTGAAATTTCCAGAAAAAATTTTAAGAACAAAATTTGCTGGAAAAGTAGAAATTTCGAGAAATTTTGTTTATATAATATATTTAGAAAAATATAAATTTTCTCAACAAAAAAAAGTAAAAATATTAGAAAAACCTAAAAATGTTTCCAGAATACAGTAGAAATTGCGAAATCAGGTAAAAACTCGAAGATTTGGTATTATTCTTTTTTTTTCAGGGAAATCATAATGCGAAAAGAGTTGGATACAGATTGTTTCTTGAAATTTTCATTATCTTCTCAAAATGTTGACCCTTTTAGAAAAATTTAACCTTTTTTTTCAAAACTCAATTCTTTCTCGAAATACTGATTTCTTTTTCAAAAGTTTTACAAAAGTTAGTTCTTAAAAATGCGTTTTTTCATCAAAATTAAAAATAAAAATGGATTTTAGCAGATCATAACATGAAAGGAAGGTGAAGTTTCTATAAAAGAAATCAGAGAAAATTTAAAATTTCTATAAAAAAGTTTTCAAGGAAAAGTCTTCAAAAAAGACCAAACTTTTTAAGAAAAAACTCGAAAGCGGAACTGGGGGTGCTGCAGTTCCTCAGTGCATATACGCGAGCCGCCACTGTCTCGAATAAAATACGCATTCAAAATGCATGTCTAAGAACTCGAATACTAGAATCGGGTACAGTATTCAACATCGGAGAAGTTAAGAATCGGATATGTAGCGTAGTTAGGAGACCGATTCTATTCACTACTCAGCATTCCAATTTTGTCGTATCAGACTACCACAATCTCGAATACATATATTGTATTCGAATACATATTTTGTATTCGAATGTAAGCAAGTACCCGAAAACTTATGCGATGATGAGATGTTGCTTGCGCGAGGCGAGAACCGATTCTATTCATATTCTCACTTCAACTCACGGAGTCTGGAAGTATTCGAATACTTCAGTTGAAAATCGGATGTATTCAAGATCTTGGCAGAATCGAATACATCTCACAACTTGTATTCGAATAGCCCAACACTACTATATATTGGGTTCATATCCTCAAATTCTGCAAGTGCTCCACGCAACTCACTTAAAGCCATGTTGGTAGGAGTTTCATGGCTTCTGTGCTGATACTCAAGATTGTGATCATTATTCTGATGCATGTTGTCATTGTCTGTTAAATCTCCATCATTAGTTGTTCCTAAGCAGTGGCGGCTGGCGTATAGGCACTGTGGAACTGGAGCACCCCCAATTTCGCTTACGAGTTTTTTTTTCTAGATTTTCTGAACACTTTTCATTACACAATTTTCTGTAGAAATTTTAGATTTTCTCTGATTTTTTTTTATAGAAATTTTAGGTTTCTTTTACGAAGTAATGACACTTAAAAACCTATTTTATTTCTAATTTTGATCAAAATCACATTTTCAAAACTAATTTTTGTAAACATTTTGAGGAAGAAACTAATATTTCCAACAGGAATTAAAATGCTAAGAAAAAAACCCAAATTTCTTAGAAAATGTCAACATTTTGAGAAAATAATTACAATTTCAAGAAAAAATCTAAATCCAACTCATCTCGCATTTTACTGTTTCCCTAAAAAATAAGTGTATACGTTATCTTCCAAATTTTACCTCAAATCTCATTTTGTATAAAAACTTTGAGTTTTTTTTTTCAGATATTTCGATTTTGTTAAGAAATTGTAATTTTCTCTGCAGTTTCTTAAATATTTTATAGAAAGAAATTTTCTCGAAATTTTCATTTTTCCTAAGTGTTGTCAAAATTTTGTTTAGAAATTTCAACTTCCCCAGATTTTTCTTTATGTTCCTCTAATTTGCTTTAAAGTTCATTTTATTTTGTAGTTTTGACAAGAAATGTTTGAAAAAGACTCTGAAAGCTCTATAAACATTTCAACATTTTGGAAAAAACAAAAAATTTCGACTTTTATGTAGATATTTCAAATTTCAATTTTTTCTCTGAGAAATTTTGCTTTTTTTGTATGAAATCTGTGTTTTTCTCTAAACATTTTATAAAAAGGATTTTTTTTGCAATTTGGATTTTTCCTAGGGATTTTGTCTTTAAAATATTTTTTTCTTGCAGAAATTTTGATTTCTCTCTAATTTATTTTGGAAATGAAGTTTTTTAACGAAATTTTAATATTTTAAAGTTCTTTTAATTTTGTAAATTTAATAAGAAACTGAAAATTATTGAGTATAAATTTAAAAATAAACTTCAAATCTGCATAAAAATAAAAAAACTTTGGACAAAATATTGAAATTTCAAGAAATAATGAACCTTTTAAATTTCAACTTTTTTACAATTTGATATTTCTCTAAAAAATAACTGCTACTGTAGGACCAAAGAGAATTCTGAATCGGAATTTCCAATTTTTCTAAGAATGTTAAATTTATTCTTTAAATTCTCAAGTTCGAATTCAAATTTCGATAAAAAAAAAGATAGAAATTTAACAATTAAACTCAAAATTTCAAGCGAAAGCAGATTATATTTTTAGAAAAAGTTGATCTTATTTGTAAACAACAACAAAAATTAACATTTTCGGAATAAAGAAAAGAAAATTTTTTTTGAACTAAATTAATTGTCAAAAATATTCTTATAATTTTGACTTTTAAAGTGGGAACTATTAAAATTTTTGAGAAAAAGAGTAAACATTTCTTGAAGGATCTCAAAATGTCGAAATTAAAATTGAGCAAATTGTTGAAGCCACCATTTTTTTTTAGAGCAACATTTGTTGTGTTTTTAATCTTTCTTGGTTTCAGGGGGACAATTTTTGTATTTCAATTTTTAAAATGTTGAAAAAAAATCATTAAAAATTTTCTATTCTAATTTAATTTTTTCTAGTAATTTTGAAGTCCCAGAGAAATTTCAAAAATCAAATTTTTTAAGATGAAGCCAATTTTTTGTGATTGAAATTCAAATGTTGACAATTTATTTCTAAATGAAACGCAAGTTTTTTTGGATATTTGTTTCAAAACTTGGCACAATTTTAAAAATAGAGAATTTTGTTATTATTTTTTTTAAATTCGAGTGTTATTTCGAAATTTTTCTCAAAAAAATGTAAATTCAAAAAGAAAAACAGTACCACTTTTAAAAAACAAAGCTAAAGCTATCAGAAAAGTTGAACTTTAAAAAACAGTGAAATCTTAAAAAATTTAGAAATTTTCATAGGAAGTCAAATTTTCAAAAGAAAATAAGGATTTCGAAAAAAAATTTCAATTTCTAAAATAGTCGACATTTTCAATAATTTTGGGAATGTGAATAAAAGACGAATTTTTGGAAAAATATCGACATTTAAAATAAATTACAGAGTTTTGAATTAAATTTTCAAAGAAGCTGAATTTTTAAATATTGGAGAAAACTCAAAATTATCAAAAAATTTGTAATTATCAAAAAAGTTGAAAATTTTAAAAACGTAAAATTTTGAAAAGGGTCGAAATTTTCAATAGTTCAAGTTTATAAAGAATCTTTTCTTTTAAATCGAAGATGTAATTGGAAATGTTTAAAAAAATGTATAAATATAATTAAAAAAAAATGTATAAATATAATTTAAAAAAAAGTTCGAGCTTATAAAAAAAAAGTCAAGTTTTCAAAAAGAGTCGAAATTTTGAAAAAAAAGTCGAAGTTTTAAAATAGAGTCCAAATTTTAAGAAGTATTAGTCAAAAATTTCAATAAAAGGTTTCAAGAAATGTCTGACTTAAAAAAAAATCACAATTTTCAAATAAAGGATCAATAGTTTGCAAAAAATGTCAACATTTTGAAAATAGTTGAAATTAAAAAAGTAGTCAAAATTTTTAAGTTTTCTAAAAATTTTAAATTTTGAAAAATGACAATTTTTGAAAAATTCGAACATTTGAAAAAGGCCGAAATTTTCAACAAAGTGGGAATTAAAATAAAAAGTCGAAAATTTCAATAAAAGTGCAGATTTAAGAAAGGGTTAAAATTTTCAGTAAAAAACAGTCGAAATTTGTTGACAAGGCAAAAAATTTCAAAATCTTTCAAATTTCCAAAAGAAATCAAAATTTTGTAAAAGAAGAAATTTTCTAACAGAAAAGCTTGAAATTTTATAGTCGAAATTAAAAAAATATCAAAATTTGCAAAAGATTTGAGAATTTTTATCGAATTTACGAAATAGTTCGAAATTTTAAAAAAGTTTAAATTTTGAATAGTTGGGAAATTTGCACTCAATTTTTCAATAAAAACCAAAATGTCGAAACCGGAATATTGAAAACAAGTGAAAATTATTAGATAGATCGAGGTTTTCAAAAGTCGAAATATTGAGAAGTTAAAATTTTGGAGGAAGTTTAAATTTTTGGTAGCTAAAATTTTGAATTAAAGTGAAACATTTCTTTAAAAAGTTGATTAGGTTAAAAAAATAAAAATGTTGAAAAAATATCAAACATTTCATAGAATTTCAAAATATTTAAAAAATCGAAATTTGGGAAGAATTTCGAAAATTAAGAAGTAGCGAAATTGTCAAAAAAAAAATCAAAAAATAGTTGACATTTAAAGAAAAACCAGTCGAAATTATTAAGAATCGAAATTTTACAATAAAAACAATTATGATTTTCCAAAAAAATTATAAACAAAGATGGAATTTAGAAAAAAGTCGAAAATTTAAAAAGTCAAAAGTCCAGTTTTGAAAAATTTACATTTTCAAAATAAGTAAGAATTTTCAAATGGTAAAAATTAAAAAAAATGTAACAATTTTCAAAAACAATTACAAA
The DNA here is from genome assembly GCA_028583605.1 of Dastarcus helophoroides. NCBI lineage: Eukaryota > Metazoa > Arthropoda > Insecta > Coleoptera > Bothrideridae > Dastarcus > Dastarcus helophoroides. The sequence continues at coordinate 3,283,614 of CM053326.1, forward strand.
AAAACAGAACACTAAAAAGTCTAAATATTTACGAAAATGCAGAAATTTTTAAAAGAGTATTAACAGTATTTCAGAAAAGTCAATACTTAAAAATAAAATAAGTTCGAGATTACAAAAAAAAATCTAAATTTTGCAATACAGTCGAAATTTGTAAAAAATCCAACGTTTCAAAAAACGTGACATTATCAAAAATTGTCAAGTTTTCAAAGAAATCTAAAATTTTCGAAAAATAACGTTTTGAAAATGTCGAAATGTTCACGCTAAACATTATCGCAGCACCCCCATTATTTTCGGTTACGAGCCGCCGCTGTTCCTAAGTCAGTAGCTGGTAATTATTATTATTATTATTACTATTATTATTATTGTGTGTTATAAGTGATTATTTCTACAAATTTCCAGCACAGCATTATTTTTTGGCAATTTCTAATAGTTTTTTGGGACACAATAATAATTTCGTTTCGAACTGATTTTCATTGCCATTTCTCACTCCACTTCACTTTGTTTCTTTCATAATAAATCTTCTGCCATTTTGAATCAAAAACAAGCAGGTTTTTCTACCACATTTTTCCATTTTTAATCGATTTACAAAGTGGTCCGTAAATCCCCGACATTTTTCAAAATCGCAAAAATGCAATTTTTGGGCCAACTGATATAAGTTGTATAATTTAATGCAATTTAATCAAACTGATACGATCTAAAGAGAGATTATTAGTTGTACTATAAACTCAAGCTTTGAAATTTTCAGAAAAAAATATTTTTTGCCAGTTTTTAGCTAACATAAAAAGGCGGTCCACAATACCCCAGTTTCCCCTACATTATTATTATTATTATTATTATCATGTTTTACGTCCTTGAAAAATATCTTATGTAAATATATGCACTTAATTGTTGATTATTCTTAATTGTCTAATACAATACATTCACCATTTTGCTAAAGTACAGGGACATCCTTAAATTTGTGCCAAAATAAATAGCATGCCACTTTATGGAAAATTTTGAGAGAGTGTGCAACGTATCTACCATATCCCATATCTCTATCTCGACTACACGATAACGCACCGACGCGTAGCATTGAGATGAGATGATGAGATACTCTAAGAACACGTGTTAATAAAGACAGTGGTAAAGTGCAGCACACCTGTGGCATAGAGTTTAAATATGGTGAAACTCGGCCAGAGCGAGATAAATAACTCAAACCTCAATAAAAACATAAGTCTGCTAACGAGTAAACGAGTGGCATTAACATATTAGCTGGGGAGTTACAAGCAAGGGTGTACAATGCGCCGAAGCATTTTGCCTCTTTCTCA